>CM036246.1:36424367-36446867 GCA_020698575.1 Bostrychus sinensis | reverse complement strand
GACCAGGACCCTTTACTGTCAGTCACCAGGACCAGGACCAGGACCAGGACCCTTTACTGTCAGGGACCAGGACCAGGACCAGGTCCAGGACCAGGACCCTTTACTGTCAGTCACCAGGACCAGGACCAGGACCCTTTACTGTCAGGGACCAGGACCAGGACCAGGACCAGGTCCAGGACCAGGACCCTTTACTGTCAGTCACCAGGACCAGGACCAGGACCAGGACCCTTTACTGTCAGGGACCAGGACCCTTTACTGTCAGGGACCAGGACCCTTTACTGTCAGTCACCAGGACCAGGACCAGGACCAGGACCAGGACCCTTTACTGTCAGTCACCAGGACCAGGACCAGGACCAGGACCCTTTACTGTCAGTCACCAGGACCAGGACCAGGACCCTTTACTGTCAGTCACCAGGACCAGGACCGGGTCTGGACTCATTCTTTTTTTGTTTGTTTTTCAATTCTTTTTTCCTCAATGTTTTTATAAACATTGAGGAAAAATAACCTAAAGTTTGAAAAGAAAAATCTAAAGTTTGGGGCTGTGCCTTCTCTTCCAGGACAAGAGTAAAGCTTTAGACTCAGCAATAAAAAGCATTTTCAAACAAAGTCTGCTCTGCAGGCGTTACCTTCTCCTCCCCAGCTTTCCTCAGATGTATCTGTATCTGTCTAAGACAGAAAGTTTTCCTCTTCATCATAAAAACATCACAGACATCATCAGTTCACTCATTCATCACAGGCCTTTTAACTCTGTCATTCTTAAAGCACTGCCTGAGAAAGTACCCCCTTTAATCTGGACTAAACCAGGTCTAAACCAGGACTAAACCAGGACTAAACCAGGTCTAAACCAGGTCTAAACCAGGACTAAACCAGGTCTAAACCAGGACTAAACCAGGACTAAACCAGGTCTAAACCAGGACTAAACCAGGTCTAAACCAGGACTAAACCAGGTCCAAACCAGGTCTAAACCAGGACTAAACCAGGACTAAACCAGGTCTAAACCAGGTCTAAACCAGGACTAAACCAGGTCTAAACCAGGACTAAACCAGGACTAAACCAGGTCTAAACCAGGACTAAACCAGGTCTAAACCAGGACTAAACCAGGTCCAAACCAGGTCTAAACCAGGACTAAACCAGGACTAAACCAGGTCTAAACCAGGTCTAAACCAGGACTAAACCAGGACTAAACCAGGTCTAAACCAGGACTAAACCAGGTCTAAACCAGGACTAAACCAGGTCCAAACCAGGTCTAAACCAGGTCTAAACCAGGACTAAACCAGGTCTAAACCAGGTCTAAACCAGGTCTAAACCAGGACTAAACCAGGTCTAAACCAGGTCTAAACCAGGACTAAACCAGGTCTAAACCAGGTCTAAACCAGGACTAAACCAGGACTAAACCAGGTCTAAACCAGGACTAAACCAGGTCTAAACCAGGACTAAACCAGGTCCAAACCAGGTCTAAACCAGGACTAAACCAGGACTAAACCAGGTCTAAACCAGGTCTAAACCAGGACTAAACCAGGTCTAAACCAGGACTAAACCAGGACTAAACCAGGTCTAAACCAGGACTAAACCAGGTCTAAACCAGGACTAAACCAGGTCCAAACCAGGTCTAAACCAGGACTAAACCAGGACTAAACCAGGTCTAAACCAGGTCTAAACCAGGACTAAACCAGGACTAAACCAGGTCTAAACCAGGACTAAACCAGGTCTAAACCAGGACTAAACCAGGTCCAAACCAGGTCTAAACCAGGACTAAACCAGGACTAAACCAGGTCTAAACCAGGACTAAACCAGGACTAAACCAGGACTAAACCAGGTCTAAACCAGGTCTAAACCAGGACTAAACCAGGACTAAACCAGGTCTAAACCAGGTCTAAACCAGGACTAAACCAGGTCTAAACCAGGTCTAAACCAGGACTAAACCAGGTCTAAACCAGGTCTAAACCAGGTCTAAACCAGGTCTAAACCAGGTCTAAACCAGGTCTAAACCAGGACTAAACCAGGACTAAACCAGGTCTAAACCAGGACTAAACCAGGTCTAAACCAGGACTAAACCAGGTCCAAACCAGGTCTAAACCAGGACTAAACCAGGACTAAACCAGGTCTAAACCAGGTCTAAACCAGGACTAAACCAGGACTAAACCAGGACTAAACCAGGTCTAAACCAGGACTAAACCAGGACTAAACCAGGTCTAAACCAGGACTAAACCAGGTCTAAACCAGGTCTAAACCAGGACTAAACCAGGTCTAAACCAGGTCTAAACCAGGTCTAAACCAGGTCTAAACCAGGACTAAACCAGGTCTAAACCAGGACTGAACCAGGACTAAACCAGGTCTAAACCAGGTCTAAACCAGGTCTAAACCAGGTCTAAACCAGGACTAAACCAGGACTAAACCAGGTCTAAACCAGGTCTAAACCAGGTCTAAACCAGGTCTAAACCAGGTCTAAACCAGGACTAAACCAGGTCTAAACCAGGTCCAAACCAGGTCCAAACCAGGTCTAAACCAAGTCTAAACCAGGACTAAACCAGGTCTAAACCAGGACTAAACCAGGTCTAAACCAGGACTAAACCAGGTCTAAACCAGGACTAAACCAGGTCTAAACCAGGTCTAAACCAGGACTAAACCAGGTCTAAACCAGGTCTAAACCAGGTCTAAACCAGGTCTAAACCAGGTCTAAACCAGGTCTAAACCAGGTCTAAACCAGGTCTAAACCAGGTCTAAACCAGGACTAAACCAGGTCTAAACCAGGTCTAAACCAGGACTAAACCAGGTCTAAACCAGGACTAAACCAGGTCTAAACCAGGACTAAACCAGGTTTAAACCAGGACTAAACCAGGTCTAAGTCTAAACCAGGTCTAAACCAGGTCTAAACCAGGACTAAACCAGGTCTAAACCAGGACTAAACCAGGTCTAAACCAGGACTAAACCAGGTCTAAACCAGGTCTAAACCAGGTCTAAACCAGGACTAAACCAGGACTAAACCAGGTAAGGCAAGGCAAGTTTATTTGTACAGCACAATTCATACACAGAGCAATTCAAAGTGCTTTACAGAAAAAAAGGCAAATTTAAAAGTACAAAACACAATTAAAACAATAAAATCAAATTTAAAGAGTATAATTAAGAATCAATTTAAAATTAAATTAAAAGAGAAGAGTGCAGATAAAACACTTTCAGTTGTCATATGCACAGTTAAAAAGAACAGTTTTAAGTCTGGACTTGAACATTGTCAGAGCAGAGACCTGTCCCCGAGGTCCTCAGAGTCCCAGCAGAGACCTGTCCCTGAGGTCCTCAGAGTCCCAGCAGAGACCTGTCCCCGAGGTCCTCAGAGTCCCAGCAGAGACCTGTCCCCGAGGTCCTCAGAGTCCCAGCGGAGACCTGTCCCTGAGGTCCTCAGAGTCCCAGCGGAGACCTGTCCCTGAGGTCCTCAGAGTCCCAGCAGAGACCTGTCCCTGAGGTCCTCAGAGTCCCAGCAGAGACCTGTCCCTGAGGTCCTCAGAGTCCCAGCAGAGACCTGTCCCTGAGGTCCTCAGAGTCCCAGCAGAGACCTGTCCCTGAGGTCCTCAGAGTCCCAGCAGAGACCTGTCCCTGAGGTCCTCAGAGTCCCAGCAGAGACCTGTCCCTGAGGTCCTCAGAGTCCCAGCAGAGACCTGTCCCTGAGGTCCTCAGAGTCCCAGCAGAGACCTGTCCCTGAGGTCCTCAGAGTCCCAGCAGAGACCTGTCCCTGAGGTCCTCAGAGTCCCAGCAGAGACCTGTCCCTGAGGTCCTCAGAGTCCCAGCAGAGACCTGTCCCTGAGGTCCTCAGAGTCCCAGCAGAGACCTGTCCCTGAGGTCCTCAGAGTCCCAGCAGAGACCTGTCCCTGAGGTCCTCAGAGTCCCAGCAGAGACCTGTCCCTGAGGTCCTCAGAGTCCCAGCAGAGACCTGTCCCTGAGGTCCTCAGAGTCCCAGCAGAGACCTGTCCCTGAGGTCCTCAGAGTCCCAGCAGAGACCTGTCCCTGAGGTCCTCAGAGTCCCAGCAGAGACCTGTCCCTGAGGTCCTCAGAGTCCCAGATGGTTCATATGGGACCAACAGGTCAGAGATGTGCTGTGATGCTAAGCCATGGAGAGACTTGTACACAGCAGAGCTGTTTTAAAGTCTATTCTCTGAGCAACAGGAAGCAGAGACCTGAGGACAGGACTAATATGGTCGTACTTCCTGGTTTTAGTCAGGACCAGCAGCAGTGTTCTGGACGTCCTGCAGCTGTCTCACAGCTGGTTTAGTGAGTCCAGTGAGCAGTGTTACAGTAGTCTAACCTGCTGGAGATGAACACATGAATAAGTCTCTATCCTGCTGTCAGTGAGATGTAAATCTGAGTCGTCTGCATAGTTGTGGTAGGAGATGTTATTGCTGCTTATTAATTGGCCTAAAGGGAGCAGGTAAAGATTGAACAAAAGAGGTCCCAGGATGGACCCCTGGGGCACTCCACAGGTCAGGGCCATTTGGTCTGAGACGCAGTTACCAATCTAAACCAGGACTAAACCAGGACTAAACCAGGACTAAACCAGGACTAAACCAGGACTAAACCAGGACTAAACCAGGACTCCTGAGTACCACCAGTGGGACCTGTGCCACAACTTGAGAACCTCTGGACTATAGTTTTATAATCTGCCCAGAAACCTCCTCTAGTGCTGTACTTTTTTATTTCAACAAAATGTTTTTATTTCCTCTTCCTCCTCTGGCTCCTCCTCTCTCTCCTCTGGCTCCTCCCCTCTCTCCTCTGGCTCCTCCTCTTCTCTCCTCTACCTCCTCTCCTCTCGCTCCTCTCTCTCCTCTTTCCTCTCTCTCCTCTCCTCTGACTCCTCTGGCTCCTCCCCTCTCTCCTCTGGCTCCTCCTCTTCTCTCCTCTCTCTCCTCTTTCCTCTCTCTCCTCTCCTCTGACTCCTCCTCTGGCTCCTCCTCTGACTCCTCCTCTCTCTCCTCTGGCTCCTCCTCTGGCTCCTCCTCTGACTCCTCCTCTGACTCCTCCTCTCTCTCCTCTGGCTCCTCCTCTGGCTCCTCCTCTCTCTCCTCCTCTCCTCCCAGGGGTACGAGCACACAGCGGAGGACCCTGCGCTCCTGTACAGAGTGGAGTCCATGCCGGGTCTGGGCTGGGTCCTGAAGAAAAGTCTGTACAAGGACGAGCTGGAGCCAAAATGGCCGACACCGGAGAAGGTACTGCACCCAGACAGGAGGAGGAGAGAGGAGGAGGAGAGAGGAGACAGGAGGAGAGGAGGAGCAGAGAGGAGGAGCAGAGAGGAGGAGCAGAGAGGAGAGAGGAGACAGGAGGAGAGAGGAGACAGGAGCAGAGAGGAGACAGGAGGAGACAGGAGGAGAGGAGAGGAGAGGAGACAGGAGGAGAGAGGGGGAGCAGAGAGGAGACAGGAGGAGAGAGGAAGAGCAGAGAGGAGACAGGAGGAGAGGAGAGGAGACAGGAGGAGAGAGGGGGAGCAGAGAGGAGACAGGAGGAGAGAGGAGGAGAGAGGAAGAGCAGAGAGGAGACAGGAGGAGAGGAGAGGAGAGGAGACAGGAGGAGAGAGGAGACAGGAGGAGAGAGGAAGAGAGGAGAGGAAGAGAGGAGAGAGGAGAAGAGAGGAGACAGGAGGAGAGGAGACAGGAGGAGGGAGGAGGAGCAGAGAGGAGACAGGAGAAGAGGAGAGGAGACAGGAGGAGAGAGGAGGAGCAGAGAGGAGACAGGAGAAGAGAGGAGACAGGAGGAGAGAGGAGACAGGAGGAGAGGAGGAGAAGAGAGGAGACAGGAGGAGAGGAGGAGGAGACAGGAGGAGGGAGGAGGAGCAGAGAGGAGACAGGAGAAGAGAGGAGACAGGAGGAGAGAGGAGACAGGAGGAGAGGAGGAGAAGAGAGGAGACAGGAGGAGAGGAGGAGGAGCGGAGAGGAGGAGAGAGGAGGAGGAGAGAGGAGACGGGAGGAGAGGAGGAGAAGAGAGGAGAAGAGAGGAAGAAGAGGAGAGAGAAGAGCAGAGGAGGCTGATGAATGCAGTGACCGAGAGCATCTGTGTGAGAGAGGACGACATGTGCAGGTGTTGTGTGTCAGGACGTGCCCTGGTTTATCTGGTGTCCCCTGTGTTGAACAGTTATGGGACTGGGACATGTGCAGGTGTTGTGTGTCAGGACGTGCCCTGGTTTATCTGGTGTCCCCTGTGTTGAACAGTTATGGGACTGGGACATGTGGATGCGGATGCCGGAGCAGAGGAAAGGCAGGGAGTGTGTGATCCCAGACGTCTCCAGATCCTATCACTTCGGCATCATCGGACTCAACATGAACGGATACTTCCACGTGAGTCCTGGACCTGGTTTAATCCTGGTTTAATCCTGGTTTAGTCCTGGTTTAGTCCTGGTTTAGTCCTGGTTTAGTCCTGGTGTTGTTTTTCTTTTTGCAGGAGGTTTATTTTAAGAAGCACAAGTTCAACACCGTCCCGAACGTGGAGCTGAAAAATGTGGAGAGTTTGAAGAAAGAGTCGTACGAGGCCGAGATCCTGAGGCTGCTCAAGTGAGTTCTGTCATTCATTCATTCATTCATTCATTCCCCAGAGAGGCAGAGGTGTCGTGTGTTTTATATTTAGTTTTAATATTATTTTTATTGATATTGTGTTGTCCAGAGAGGCGGAGGTGCTGGACCACAGTAAGAATCCCTGCGAGGACTCGTTTGTTCCCGATTCTGAAGGAAAAACCTACGTCATGTTCATCCAAATGGAGTCAGAGACCGACACGGCCACCTGGACCGAGCTCGCAAAAGTAAACGTTGTTATTATTATTATGATTATTACGGTAACACTTACGGTAACGGTGCTCAGCTCTGATCAGACACAAAGCTTAAGGCTAAAGTAAAAAGCTCTGGTAACGCTTTAGTTTAGGGTCCGCCTCTTATCCATGAACTAAGAGCTAATTAGCTGCTAGTTAGTGAATAATTACCTTATTTTCCAGACAATATGTGGCTCTGGAGTATAAGTGGCACTCGCCAAAAAATGCATAATGAAGAAGAAAAAAACTTATATAAGTCACATTTTTTTGGGGAAATTTATTTTACAAAATGCGACACCAAGAACAGACATTTCATGTTGAAAGGCAAGTTATAGTAATAATAGAATAGAGAACAACAGCTGAATAGGTGTGCGCTATGCTAACGTAACACATTGATGGTTATTCAGCTACATGAAGCATAAACAACGAACTGAATAGGTGTCTCGTATGTTAACGTAATATATTAACAGTTATTCACATAACTATAGCATAAAGAACATAATATAACAAGTTCACCAAACTCACCATCTCACTCCTAATCACTAAATCCTTTAAATTCTTCATCCTCGGTGTCGCTTCTGAACAACTCCGCCAACTCCGGAGGTAGACGAAGCGCCGCTTCCTCCTCTGCGTGGCTGTCGTCAGACTCAGCATCAGTTCCATTTCACATTATTCCGCTCTTTCTCAGTTGTCTTTATAGCCTAAGTTGTTAGTGGTAATGTTTACATTTTAAATTGTCAGTGGTACAGGTGCAGCAGATGCTGGTACACAAGCCTAGAGCGCCCTCTGGTGGCTGTCAGTGTGAAAATAACCAACGCCTGAAATATTTTAATATATAAGTCACACCTGAGCCAGACGATGGAGGAAAGTGAGAGTTATAGTCCAGGAAATACGGTACCTCTTAAGTGGTAATTATAAACCATTTGTTAATCTTTTATTCTGTGTTCGCATATTCTACAACTAATTAGCAACTAACTCACATTTCCCCAAAACAAACTCATAATCACTGCTCATGAGCAGGAAGGAAGGAAACTATGATCTTAAAAATATACACGCGTACTGCAGAATATACACACGTACTGTAGAATATACACGCGTACTGCAGAATATACACACGTACTGTAGAATATACACGCGTACTGCAGAATATACACACGTACTGCAGAATATTTACTTCAGAGTCTATGAAGGCCTTTGGTGGTTCAGGTTATTTACTACTGACTGATTACTGTCTGTTGTTTGTTTGTTGTTTGTTTGTTTGTTTGTAGTGCCTTCATGTCTGGGACCTGGACGTCCGTGGGAACCACAGAGGTCTGTGGAGACTCTTCAGGAAGAAGAACCACGTTCTGGTGGTGGCCGTTCCTGTGTCTGTGTACTCGTGAGTACTTTAATACTGTATATCCTCATTTATTCAGTACACCCAGTGTCTGTGTACTCGTGAGTACTTTAATACTGTATATCCTCATTTATTCAGTACACCCAGTGTTTGTGTACTCGTGAGTGCTACCAACACAAAAATGTTTTAAAAAGTAAAGTAAGTAAAGATGTTTTCATTGACAAAGCAAAAGTTTCTAAAAAGGTGAAAAAGCTCAAAGAAAATGTTTGTTTTGCTGTTTTTGTGGTGATAAAATAAAATATGCTTTGAGTAAACTTTAAAAGTTAAAATAAATTGAAACATTACAGACTACACACAACCTTTGCTGCATGTTTTGTTTGTTTTGTTGTTTAGTTGGAGGAAACCTTCGGCCGTGACCCCGATTCATCTGGAGCCGCCTCCGAAAGAAGAACCTGCTGCAGTGGAACAGATTTAACACTGGAAACACTAACACGAGCTCTTACAGGCGCTCGGACTCTTACAGGCGCTCTTACAGGCGTTCGGACTCTTACAGGCGCTCTTACAGGCGTTCGGACTCTTGCGGGCGCTCGGGCTCTTGCAGGCGCTCAGACTCTTACAGGCGTTCGGACTCTTACAGGCATTCGGACTCTTACAGGCGCTCTTACAGGCGTTTGGACTCTTACAGGCGCTCTTGCAGGAGTTCGGACTCTTGCAGGAGTTCGGACTCTTACAGGCATTCGGACTCTTACAGGCGTTCGGACTCTTACAGGCACTCTTGCAGGAGTTCGGACTCTTACAGGCATTCGGACTCTTACAGGCATTCGGACTCTTACAGGCGTTCGGACTCTTACAGGCGCTCTTACAGGCGTTCGGACTCTTACAGGCGCTCTTGCAGGAGTTCGGACTCTTGCAGGCGCCCAGACTCTTGAAGGCGCCCGGACTCTTGCAGGAGTTCGGACTCTTGCGGGCGCTCGGACTCTTGCAGGCGCCCAGACTCTTGAAGGCGCCCGGACTCTTGCAGGAGTTCGGACTCTTGCGGGCGCTCGGACTCTTGCAGGCGCTCGGACTCTTGCGGGAGTTCGGACTCTTGCGGGCGCCCGGACTGTTACAGGCGTTCGGACTCTTGCAGGCGCCCAGACTCTTGCAGGCGTTCAGACTCAGAACCACTGCTGTGACTTTTGCTCTGGATTCACTCTGTAATAAAAAGCTGTCCGTACGTCAGTGTTTGGCACCGAGCTCTGGGGTCAGAACGTTTCGCTGTAAACAACAGAAGTCTGTTCCTCACTGGAGCAGCCCTCAGTTTAAAGAGACTCAGCTGTGGCAGTATTCAGCCTGTGGCCCTTGAGGATTCTGGGAAACGTGGTTCTTTTGGATTTAACACAAGCCTGTATTTATTACTTTGGACTGAGCTGTCCTTTTAAAACTTTTCAGAAGCGTACTGTCGCCAAACTGTAAATATGGCTCTATATCTATTTTTGAGACAGATTTATCGTGTTTTACTGAGTTTTGTTTGAAGGAGTTTGTGTCGTGAGACCTTACTGGTGCTCAGTGTTGATGTAAAATGACTGAAGTTCTCCAGCTGAAGGAGAAAAGGTACGAGTTACACTTTATACACGGCTTTTACAAACTCAGATGTGTGAGAAAATACGTTTGAGGTGTGTTTCTTTGTTTTAGGATTATTTTCCGTCGCAACAAAGTCAAAGCCGTTGGCGTCCATTCCAAACAAACCGGCTGCGTTCACACTTCATACAGACGTTCAGTTACGTTTCACACCAAGAACAGAAAAGTCTGGCTTTCCCAGACCCGTCCTTAATGGATTAAATGGGCCTAAATCTGGACTAAACCGAGGAAATTAAGACAGAAAAATGCGTCAGAAAATGGGGACAAAACAGGGATTAAGCCAGGATAAAACCAGGATTAAACCAAGATTAAGCCAGGATAAAACCAAGATTAAGCCAGGATAAAACCAGGATAAAACCAGGATAAAGCCAGGATTAAGCCAGGATTAAGCCAGGGTAAAACCAGGGTAAAACCAGGGTAAAACCAGGATTAAACCAGGATTAAACCAGGATTAAACCAGGATTAAACCAGGATTAAACCAGGATTAAACCAGGACTAAGCAGCTGTTTAAACTTTAAATTAAAGTCCCAACTAAAACAGGACAAAAACAAAAATAAAACTGGTTCTAAATTAAATCAGGACTTGAACAAAGGACTCTTGAATGCCACCATGTGGGACCCGTACCGCAGTTTGAGAACCACTTTACAAGTTTAAACCTGATGCAAATAAAAAAAGATAGAATAAACTGTGGACTCTGCCGTTTTCATGTCGTACATTCAGATTTTATTGGGAACACTACAAAGATTTAGCGGTTTTCTAAAACGTGAAGTGTGAACGCAGCCTCAGACTGAAACACACCGAGACCCTGAAGTTAGTTTGATCTTTTTGGTTTTCTCTTTGAAAAGCTTTTATTTTGTGAAAATAAATAAAGCTGTTTTTATACTCTGTGTGTGGTTTTATTAAAATCCTGCGGCGGCTGGTTTCAGTGTTGGGAGGAAGCCGAGCGCTGCAGGAAACAGACGATTTGTTTATGACCTTCACCGGAGCAGAGAGCGGCTTTTCTAAACTTTTAAATCCCTGTAATAACCTAGCATTTGTATCAAAGGATGATTAGGAAACTCAAAACAGCCAGAACTACCAAAATTATTGAACTTCTATTATTATAAAGTGTCCTAATGCGTTTTTAAATGAAAACTGAACACCTGAATGGGCTCCTGCTCATTGTAAAAATACAAAGGACTTTCTTTAAACTTTTTTTATCATAACAAAAGGTGATCTGATGGACTCTGACTGCACTGCTGTATCCAAAAGAGCCAAAAATAAAAAAATAAAAAATAGTTCAAAAATTGCTATCTTGTTACTTATAGTTTTTTTTAAATAAATTATTTTTTTTTAAAGACTTTATTGCATACTCGTAGTTCGTAATGGCTAATATTGTTAACATTAATCCAAAATATAAAGAAATTTATAAGTTAAATTGTTCATTGCTATTGAAAACATCTTTTGCATTCAGATTTTTTACAGCGCAGCTAAAAGAACGTTTTTATTTCTGAAAAACGAGGACTGCTCTATAAACAAATGGCAACCCTAAAAAAAAAAAAAAAAAACAGAAAAAAACTCCAAAATATTTTTCCACAACCATTTTATTTAAATCTAAATAAATCTGGTCAAATTCATACAAAAACATTATGAAACACATTTTTATAATTTGTTAATGTGTAATTCATCACAACTAAATATATTTTATGTACTTTCTAAAGTGAATTTACTCTCGCCGTTTAAAATCTCAGGATCTTTGGCAACATTCGTTAAACGCTTCATTAAATCAAAACTGAACTAAGACCACCCAGAAGTTCTGCAGAAACAGGAGATGATAGAAGATAGATATATGTTAAACAGATAGATCCTTGGTTTATAGAGCTGTTCCACCAGACTCAGCCCACGCCGTTAGCGACCTTCAGCTCCTCTTGTCCAGGTGGCAGTACAGATACATGGACACCGCCATCGCCGCCATCTGACGAAACACACACAAATCACAGAGGAAGAACATTTACAAATGACTTCAGAGCAGCGGTTCCCAAAGTGGGGTCCGGGGAACTGCAGGGGGCCCCCAGAGGCTGTCTATATTAAGTACATAAAAAGAAATTGAGTTTGAAATGCGCTGCAAAAAACTCAAGGCAACAGGATCCCTCAAGATTTTTGAGTTTTGGCGATCAATTCAAAAGTTTTCAACAATATTTTTTAGCTCACCCAATTTAACGTTCATACGTGTTAAGATATATTAATAATGTCCTCAGTCGTCTATGTATCAGTTGTTCATTATGTATTTTTGTTATGCCACAGGGAGGCGCTGCAATACAGGTTATGGAGGGCGCGATTTGTTATTTTCGTTCTAGTAGACTTGCCGTAGTCTGGCCAAGTTCAGCGAGCGAAAGAAATGAGTTCTGTCCACTGTTCTCAATAAAATACGCCCAAAAATGGCTAAAGGTTTCTCATCTGCTGTCCACTCTGTTCATCCGAACGCAACGCTAGCTGCAACAGAAGCAGAAAGTATTACGTAACTTAACGATACGTCTAAAAACTTCAGGTTTTACTCACCATCTTTATTTTTTCCAGCTCATCTTACGCCAACTGACTCCACTGTTCAGAAAAAGTATTGATAATAAAAACTAAATATACTACATTTAACAAAAACTTTTTCTGAACTCTTTAAGTTGGCTGTAAGATGAGTAAAAAAATAATGGAGAGAAAAACTTAAAAATTAAAAAAGTTTTTAGACGTATGAACATCAAATTAAGTGAAAGTGTGGAAAACTTGAGATTTTGAAGGATCCTTTACCTTGAGTTGTTGCGTTTTTACAGTGTTTTTGTTTAAAAATATAACTTTAAAACACTTTTTAGCCAATAGTCAGGGTCTTTTGTAATGTTTTTTTTTATAGAAATATATGGAGAAAAACATGAAAATAAAGTTTGGGATGGAGGGAAGTTGTATTGTTGGGGTCTGTGTGGGATTTGGGTAAATACTCAGGCCTGCTTTAGAAAGTTGGACGTTTCAAAAGCCCCCGCTTCAAGCCCAGGTCATTTTATTATTTTAATCTCTCTTCAGTTTATTCGCCTTCTGAAGCACAGGACAAAGACAATATTCTTATATTGATAAATAAAAAGTAAGACTCCTGCAGTAAAAGTGACGTGGGTCGAACTCGTCACAGTTTGTGGACGAAACGTTTGCAGAGGCAGAGTGGTGCTTCATAAAAATCTTTGATAAGGCTCTAACACATGCAAACCTCCACAAGTCATAAAGAATTATTCTTCTGTACAGCGCCCCCAAAGTCCAGAAAATTTTTTTTTTGGGTACTTCAGAGATGTTTATTTAATTTGTTTTTTTATTTCTAAAATGAAGTCTGATTATTTAAAAGGTCTTTATCTCTGTCCAAGTCTTCAGTGTAGCCATAACATTTCTGTAAATTTAAAGTGTGTGATCTAATTTCACCATCTGGACGACTGAAAGGCTTCTCTGAAAAATTAACTGAACTTGTTGTAAATTAGAATTCAACAAACTCTGCAAACCTCTACAGATACTGTGTTGGCCATTTTATCTTATTGTCACAGTGTCTCTACAGTTACTTTATCTCATGACTTAAACTCTTGCAGCTGGACTCTCTCTCTCTCAGGGGCAGGGTTTTACATCAGATGCCCTTCCTGATGTCCATATGTGAGGCTGCCTGACCTAACCCTTCACTAATGAGCAGTGTTTCCCAACCAGGGGTACGGGGACCTCTAGGGGCACACGTGAACTTTGCAGGAGGAACATGGAATTATTTCATAATTGTTGTTCACAGCAGCACCTCCCTCACTGTGGAGGAGCAGGAGGCGGGGCGCGGCCCCTCCCTCGCTGCGGAGGAGCGGGAGGCGGGGCGCAGCCCCTCCCTCGCTGCGGAGGAGCAGGAGGGGAGGCGGGGCGCGGCCCCTCCCTTGCTGCGGAGGAGCGGGAGGCGGGGCGCGGCCCCTCCCTCGCTGCGGAGGAGCGGGAGGCGAGGCACCCACGACCGCACCTCCACCCACACCAGCATCACCATCATCAAGTTTGAGACGATGCCACTGTGGTGGGGCTCATCTCCGGAGGGGACGCCGCCTGTGGGGACGCCGCCTGTGGGGACGCCGCCTGTGGGGACGCCGCCTGTGGGGACGCCGCCTGTGGGGACGCCGCCTGTCGGGACGCCGCCTGTGGGGACGCCGCCTGTGGGGACGCCGCCTGTGGGGACGCCGCCTGTCGGGACGCCGCCTGTCGGGACGCCGCCTGTCGGGACGCCGCCTGTGGGGACGCCGCCTGTGGGGACGCCGCCTGTGGGGACGCCGCCTGTCGGGACGCCGCCTGTGGGGACGCCGCCTGTGGGGACGCCGCCTGTGGGGACGCCGCCTGTCGGGACGAGGCGGAGCGTCTCTGTGTCTGGTGTGGGGACAACAGCCTGGTCCTGAACAGCACCAAGGACCTGACAGAGGATTACAGGAGGAACAACCGGACATCAGCCCCTGTTCATGGGCGGGGACTGTGTGGAGAGGCTGCCTTCCAGTTTGTGGGTGTTACCATACAGGACCTGTCCTGTATGGTAACACCACTGCTCTGGTGAAGAAGGCCCAGCAGAGAAGGTACTTTCTCAGACTTTTAAATAAGAACAACCTGGGTGAGAAACTGCTGGTGTCCTGCCGCTGCTGCTCTGAGAGCTGTGGCTGTGTCTGGGCCTGGTTTTCCAGCTGCACAGCTGTGGACAGGACAGAGGTCACCACCACAGCCCAGAAGATCACTGGCCGCCCTTTCCCATCTTTGGAAGAACTCTACAGTTCCCGCTGTTTGAAAAAAGCTTTAAATATTTTACGGGACCCATCCCACCCCGGACATTCACTGTTTCACTGCTGCCTTCAGGCAGAAGATTCAGGACTTTTAAAACAAAGACAAACAAACTAAAAAACTGTTTTTATCCAAGAGCTATCACGGTGTAAATGCTGCCGGAACCTCAGTGCCTTTTTAATGCTATATTTTCACTTCTTTGTGCAGTACATTAGGAATCCATGAAATAACTTGAGTTTGGATGTGTGCGTGTTTTTAACATTGCACTTTTATCTTCATTTATTTATTTGTTGTTTATTTTTATTGATTTTATTTATTTATTTATTTGCACTTGCATCAGAGGAGGATTGCACTCAATTTTGTTGTATTATGTACAATGACAATAAAGTTATTCTATTCTATTTCCAAGATGATAAAATATTTCCAATGTTTTCATAATAAACTTTTGAAACTCATGATGCCCAGGTGTGGGTAAAACTGCTAAAGATTGTTTTTTTATCATATTTTTGGGGTTTGTTTCAAACAGGAGTTGTTGAAAAAGTAAATTTATTTAGAGTTTAAGATTATTTATTATTATTAATAAATAATCTTAAACTTAAAATATTTATTATTTTCCAAATTTACACCTTACCTAAATATTTAGAAAAATAAGTAAATGTAATAGTTTATATTTTAATATTTTTATTTAATATTTCAATTTTTTATTTTTTCTTGAATTTGAGTTAAAATTTAAAAAAATGTAATTAGTATTAACAATAAAGTATCTGGACTGTAACACCAATTTTTAAGGATTTATTTATTTTAAAGAATAATGAACACATGACTGAGGGAGTACTCGAGGGTATTTGGGGGTACTCAGGAGTATTCGGGGGAGTATTCGGGGGAGTATTTGGGGGAGTATTCGGGGGCGTATTCGGGGGAGTATTTGGGGGAGTATTCGGGGGAGTATTCGGGGGAGTATTCGGGGGAGTATTCGGGGGAGTATTCGGGGGCGTATTCGGGGGCGTATTCGGGGGCGTATTCGGGGGAGTATTTGGGGGAGTATTCGGGGGCGTATTCGGGGGAGTATTTGGGGGAGTATTCGGGGGAGTATTTGGGGGTACTCAGGAGTATTCGGGGGAGTATTCGGGGGAGTATTCGGGGGAGTATTCAGGGGCGTATTCGGGGGAGTATTCGGGGGCGTATTCGGGGGAGTATTCGGGGGAGTATTCGGGGGTACTCAGGAGTATTCGGGGGAGTATTCGGGGGAGTATTCGGGGGCGTATTCGGGGGAGTATTCGGGGGAGTATTCGGGGGAGTATTCGGGGGTACTCAGGAGTATTCGGGGGAGTATTCGGGGGAGTATTCGGGGGCGTATTCGGGGGAGTATTCGGGGGAGTATTCGGGGGAGTATTCGGGGGTACTCAGGAGTATTCGGGGGAGTATTCGGGGGAGTATTCGGGGGCGTATTCGGGGGAGTATTCGGGGGAGTATTCGGGGGAGTATTCGGGGGAGTATTTGGGGGAGTATTCGGGGGAGTATTCGGGGGAGTATTCGGGGGTACTCAGCAGAGAGAGAGTCACCTCTAAAACTCCGATCCCTGCGGCGATTCCTCCCACGATGTTGGCGTGTTCCTTCAGAGACGCCAGGATTTGTTGAAAACAGCCCTGACCCAAGAAAAACACGAGACTCTCAAAAAACATCACCTACAGCCTTTTAATCACAAACTAAAAAAATAAAAGATGCGGTGAAAACTGAAAAACTCAATGCAACAGAATCCCTCAAGGTTTTTGAGTTTTGTGGCCAACTCAAAACTCAAGTTTTCAACAACGAATATTTTTTATTCATTTAGAGTCGGACACGATCACCTTTTGGTATTGTTCAGTCTTCTAACAGACGTTTGTAAAGACGTTAACTGGCTAACGGTAGATAAACAAAAACTCCACATATCGCTCTACCTCTGTGGTATTTTTGTGTATTTATGCTAAGTGTTTATAAAATAATCATGATGTGAAAGTAATTTTGATCGGGAAATGCTCAGGTCACACTCGGGCGACGTTCTTTCAGTGATCTTAGTGTTTTTGTAGCTAACTTTGTCCGTCTTATTATTTTCTGATTAACGTTAGCTTAGCCCACGATCTTATTTTGAAAGACGGAAACAAGGAACCAGATGTGAAGATTTGTGAACGTAAATATCCCAGCCTTAAATTAGAGCCGAAAAATCCAACAAATAAGTCTGAAAACGTCAGAAAGGTCACAGCACTGCTGAGCTTAAACCTCGGGTGATAGCGATATTTCATACGACCACAATAAAATATCTGTAAAAGAAACCTTCCAACCTATATATTATTATAGGTTATTATTATATATATTATAAATGTAAAAAAATTTACTTTTATTTTATACAATTTGCATTAATGAAGATAATAAATGAGCGATTGTATGACTTGTTGAAGATAAAAAAGTAATAGAATTTTAGCCGAAAGTGTCCGACTCAGCACACACACGCTAGTTTGATGTTCATGTCTAATCTTTCAGTTTTTAGTTTTATTCACTATCGTTATTTTTTAAACTCATCTTACAGCCAACTTACTCTCCATTGTTCAGAAAAGGTATTATTATTGATAACAATAAAAACTAAAAATACTAGTTTTATCAAAACAATTGCAATGCAGTTGTGCTCAGAAATCTTTTTTAAATAAACAGCAGCAACAACAGAAATGAAACTTCATCTGTAATAGAAAAGAATAATTCATGTGAAAACAATGGATAGTCAGTTAAAAAAAATGGTAGGGAGTAAAACTTAAAATTTAAAGTTTTCAGACATGAATGTAAAATTAGATGAACAAAAAATATTAGCTGTTGAAAACTTGAGATTTTGAGTTGGCCCCAAAACAAAAAAAACAAAACAAAAAACAAAACAAAAAAAAAACTTGAGGGATTTTGTTGCCTTGAGTTTCCGCAACTTTTTTTTTTCTTTTTTACAGTGCGTTAATCATCTGTGTAACTGGAGAAAAGAATCGGAGAAACTCAGATGATTATTAAACACAAACAAAAAAACAATGTAAAATAAAGACCTAAACTTGTACCTGTACTTTGCTGCGCTCCGCCTCCTCCACGCTGCAGGGGGCGCTGTTGGTCCAGCAGCAGCTCGGTGGGTAGTGTCCCTGGGTCATGTCCTCGTAGTTTGACCCCACGAAGTCGGTGTAGTTGGTGAACCCACAGCAGGTCAACTGGAAACAAAAACGAGACAAAACTGTTAACAAAAAGACGACCGTTCCATGTGGACCCAGACGGCAGCTCTTTCAGGCGTCCAGCTCAACGCTTCTCAGGAAAAACACTAACTTTCATTGTTTTCTTCCCTAATTCCAAATCCATTTTCACATCATCCATGAAACATCGGAATTTGGGAAATTCCGACCTCCGACTCAGAAAAACAACCTCGAACACCGTCTGGGGTCAGGATTTTTGTATAATAATAATATATAATGAATGAAGTTATCAGTGCTAAAGCTCTGCAGAAACATGTCTGACTGTTTATTTGTCAGTGAACGACTAAATAGAAATAAATAGAAACATCCCCTGATAAAACTGATATGTTGTGTATTTATTTGTTTACTGTGAAACAACATAAATATAAACTATTGTTTTGTTGTTATTGTGGAGTTCCTCGTGTGTTTTCTGAACTGATCTCATGAACGTTTTTCCGAAGTCGGCATTTTTAAGTCGGGTCTTTCGAGATTTCTATTTATCATGAACGCAGCATCAGAGCCACAGGGGGGGGACTTTTACAAGCTCGGCATGGTTCCTGCTTTCATCCCTGTTTTTTCTACAGTGTATATATATTTAGGTGAATTCATCCCATTTGTGTTTTTGGAGAATTATTGACTATTCAATCATTTTCTATGGCAGGCTTTATTGGTGCATTTTTTTGTGCCTTAAGGTGAAAAGTCAGTGCTGCAGGAGGTTAATGTTGTGTATTTTTTTCAGTTTATCTAGAATCAGGTAAAATAGACCTGGGTTAGTGATGGAGCGTATTGTTCTAGGGTTCAAACCCAGCCTGGGGAAAAAACTAATACAAACCCTTTCAGCTGTTCAGTACGACGTACCTCAATCATGGTGGTGTTCCAGATTTTGGTGACGACGGGGTCAGTGCCGTAGTCCTTCTGCAGAGCTGGAGTGGCCCACGCTCGGAGGATCCCTTCTGCCTGAAAAACACAAACAGAACACATAAAAAAAAAAAAAAAAAAACACAAACCCAACTAAAACCTCGTTGTTTAAAAAGAATAAAAGAGAAACTCACAAAAGAGGAGTAGGCCAGAGCCACGACGGCAGCGGCCACCTCGGCGATGAAAATGATCAGCACCACACAGAAGAACTGCAGGAGACAACAAAGAGCTCAGTGAAGGGTTAAAGGGGCCCTATTCTGCAAAATCAACTTTTCTGAGCTTTCTACCAGGTTTCAATGTTGCTCCTGCATCAAAAACAAACCTGGAGTTGTTTTTGTTTCATTCACGCAGGTTTGAGTAATCCTCTGTTTATTTACGCTGACTTCCTGAAAGTTTCACCAACGTCTGCCACTTCCACACATATTGTGAGTCTGAAGGGGCGTGGCAGCAGTGGGACAGCGGGGAGGGAGGGTTCTTAAAGGGACAGGGACCTAATCTGAGCGTTTCTCACAGAGTCAAATGATGAATTTTTTTTCAATAAATATTGCTTTTTCTGACCAGCAAAATGTAAGATGCTGATCTAGAGCTGTCCTAAATTATTTTAAAACACGCATAATATAAATATAATATAATATAAAAGCATAATATGGGTCCTTTAAATTTTCACCTGTACATATAGCCATCAGCCATAACATTATGACCACTGAGTAACAGAGTCTCTTTCCATCAGGGCTCCTGTCAGCAGCAGAGGAACAGTCCTCAGAGCTGACAAAAGCAGGAAAAAGGGCTTCGACAAAAGTCCCAAAAACTGTCCAGACCCGGGACGATCTGACCCAGGTCTGGCCCAGGTCTGGCCCAGGTCTGGCCCAGGTCTGGCCCAGGTCTGGCCCAGGTCTGGCCCAGGTCTGAGGCAGGTGGTCATAATGTTAGGGTTGATCTTTAATAACACAGCAGGAGCAGCAATGAACCATCAACTTCAGACATGGCCCTGGCTCCTTTTTGGGTTTTTCAAATGTATTTTTGCACTCATTTCCTATGTTAGGGTGATGATATTTGACAAAGATGTTCATTAATAAATTAATTTTAGAACTTCATCATCACAACAGAAAAATAAACAAACAACAGGACTGTCTGTTGTCTCCACAGTAAACTCTCTCAGTCCTTTGAGGTTCAAGGTTTCTTTATTAGTACCCAAGGGTAAATTTGTTTGCAGAAGGGATTACAGCAGTCCAAGACAAATAACAATAAAAAATAAAAACACATTACACATTAAACAAGCTAAAACAGGCACACTCAATGACCTACTACAGCCTACAACAAAGTGCTTATTGTCTCCTCCTTTTCTAAAGTGCTCAGAGGTGAGAAAGAGTAAATCCATTTCCCAAGCCACTCCTGTTCAGCAGTGTAATCACTGTGGGTACAAAACTGTCCCTGTACCGCTTGGTTCGCCCTTTAGGGACCACGTCGTCCAGAGCCATGGAGCTGGAATTCCCTCTGCAAGGGCTGTGTACAGTCCAGAAGAATGAAGCTGACCTTACGCTGAAGCTGCGTAGAATAAAGCTCTGACAGACTGAGCTGGGGCTTACCCACGAGTCTGCCGGCCCACTTCACAACCTGCTGGAGAGAGTTTTTGTCTCTCAGAGCCAGGTTTCCAGACCAAGCCACAATACAAAAAGACAACACAGGTTCAATAAAAGCCCAGTAAAAGAGACTCAGCAGAGTAGCATCGATGTTGGACCGGGCCAACTTCCAAAGACAGGACAGACGCTGGTGACCCTTTTTACAAACCATCTCAGAGTTCTCTTTAAAACTGAGATCAGAATCAATAAGGGTGCCCAGATACTTATAGTTTTCCACTCTACAGGCTGGCCTTTGATAACGGTAGGATCCTGGGTGGGAGCCTGCTTCCTAAAATCCACACACATATCCTTAGTTTTACAAATGTTTAAAACCAAGAAAGAATCATCGCAACAGCTGATAAAATCATTAATGACTGGGCCATGGCCAGATTCATTATCGTGAAGGAGACTGACAATCACTGTATCATCGGCAAATTTCAGGATATACCTGTTCTCATATTTACTCTGACACATGTTTGTGTAGAGGATAAAAAGTAAAGGTGAGAGGACGCAGCCCTGAGGAGCGCCAGTGTTAGAGCTGAGTTTATCTGATGAAAAGCCATTCACTTTCACTGTCTGTGTTCTTTCAGTTAAAGAATCTAAGATCCAACCCACGAGGTTAGGACTCAGGGTAAAATGCTCACTTAATCTTGTTGCTAAAATGTGAGGTGGGATTGAGTTAAAAGCAGAAGAAAAGTCAATAAAAGATAATCTAGCGTGAGTTTTGCTCCCTTCCAAATGTTTGAACAAAAGGTTTAACAGAGTGATTATAGCCTCCTCAGCTCCTCTGAGTCCTGTAAGCAAACTGCATTGGATCCAGGAGATGCTCTGTTTTCTTTAAAAGCTCCAACTTCACCAGCTTTTCAAACGACTTCATAATTAGTGGAGTGCAACCGCCCTAAAATCATTAAAAACTTTTGGTCTACTTGCTTTAGGAACAGATACAATCAGTGCTTGTTTCCACAGATTAGGTTCCCTTTTAGAGCCAAAGACGTTAAAAATATGGCAAAAGATAGAACTCAGTTGTCACACAGTACTTTAATAGGGTACCACAGAGTTTATCTGGCCCAGGGCTTTTGTTGGTCCTGAGAGAGAGGAGTGACTTTTCAACATCGCTCTGCTCAAGGGCGAGGTGCTGACTGTCTTTTAGTTTAGCCTTAGAACCCTTCACCTCCTCACTGAAGTCACATTGGTCAAATCTGAGATAAAATGCATTAAAAGCATTAGCAAGTTGCAAATTTGAAACAAAACCATCAATAGTAACGTTGTTTTTCCTCTGCTGAATGCCAGCAATCGTCTTCATGCCATTCCAGGCTGAGCCCAAGTTCTTTTGTTCCAGCTTGTTCTCAACTTGAGATTTATATTTTTGTTTAGCTCTGAGAATTTCAATTTTTTTTTAAGTCCCATCCAATACAGAAAAGTTAAATCCTGTTCATTCCTCTGTGACTCTGTCAGTCAGAGGCTAAACAATACTCAAACAAAAACATAATTTTCTCAGTGCATTGTGGGAAATAATTCCTTATAAATCCATTGGATAACAGTGAGCGTAGCCCCGCCTCTTAGGGCTTTAAGAGGACGAACCTGGCCTGAGGGTTAACTTCTGTTTTCTGGAGAAATACTTTGCAGTAGCAGTACTTTGACTTGAGTATGAAAGTGCAGTACTTGTTCTCACCAGCAGGAGGAGACACTTGCTCTGGCAGTGTGCGCCGCAGAAGCCCAGCAGTCCCATCAGAACCAGGACCACCCCTATGGCGATGCAGAAGAAGCCCACGTTCACAAACTGGGCCCCCTGCGACGAGAAGGGCCCCAGGATCCTGAGGAACGAGCCCCCGTCCACAGTCACCCAGATGCCCATGGCCACCAGGGTCAGGCCCCCCAGCTACGGAGAGACGAGAGGGTCAAAACAGGTCAAAAACAGAGCTACGGAGAGACGAGAGGGTCAAAACGGGTCAAAAACAGAGCTACGGAGAGACAAGAGGGTCAAAACAGGTCAAAAACAGAGCCATGGAGAGACGAGAGGGTCAAAACGGGTCAAAAACAGAGATATGGAGAGACGAGAGGGTCAAAACGGGTCAAAAACAGAGCTACGGAGAGACGAGAGGGTCAAAACGGGTCAAAAACAGAGCTACGGAGAGACGAGAGGGTCAAAACGGGTCAAAAACAGAGCTACGGAGAGACGAGAGGGTCAAAACGGGTCAAAAACAGAGCTACGGA
>CM036246.1:36419367-36421867 GCA_020698575.1 Bostrychus sinensis | reverse complement strand
AGTCCTCGTCTCTGAAGTTTGTCCCTGAAGACTTCCTCGGTGCAGGGAGATCCGGTGACCTGTGCGGGGCCGGTTCAGCAGGTTCTTACAGTTGTTCAGGCTCTTACAGTTGTTCAGGTCGTATCGTGTTTTTACAGAGACGTCCCCAGAGACAGTTACCTGATCTGAGGAGGACGCTCTGTACGAGAACGATACACCACAACTTCTGCTTCTATAGAAGTGAAGTGTTTGTATTAGTATTAGTATTTGTATTAGCAGTAGTGTTTGTATTAGTATTAGCAGTAGTATTTGTATTAGCAGTAGTGTTTGTATTAGCATAGTATTTGTATTAGTATTAGCAGTAGTATTTGTATTAGCAGTAGTGTTTGTATTAGCATTAGCAGTAGTGTTTGTATTAGCATAGTATTTGTATTAGTATTAGCAGTAGTGTTTGTATTAGCAGTAGTGTTTGTATTAGCATAGTATTTGTATTAGTATTAGCAGTAGTATTTGTATTAGCATTAGCAGTAGTGTTTGTATTAGCATAGTATTTGTATTAGTATTAGCAGTAGTATTTGTATTAGCATTAGCAGTAGTGTTTGTATTAGCATTAGCAGTAGTGTTTGTATTAGCATAGTATTTGTATTAGTATTAGCAGTAGTGTTTGTATTAGTATTAGCAGTAGTGTTTGTATTAGTATTAGCAGTAGTATTAGTATTAGTATTAGCAGTAGTATTTGTATTAGCAGTAGTGTTTGTATTAGTATTAGCAGTAGTATTAGTATTAGCAGTAGTGTTTGTATTAGCATAGTATTTGTATTAGTATTAGCAGTAGTATTAGTATTAGCAGTAGTGTTTGTATTAGCATAGTATTTGTATTAGTATTAGCGGTAGTATTAGTATTAGCAGTAGTATTTGTATTAGCAGTAGTGTTTGTATTAGTATTAGCAGTAGTATTAGTATTAGCAGTAGTATTTGTATTAGCAGTAGTGTTTGTATTAGCAGTAGTGTTTGTATTAGTATTAGTAGTAGTATTAGTATTAGCAGTAGTATTTGAATTAGCAGTAGTGTTTGTATTAGCAGTAGTATTTGTAGTATTGCATTTGTATTATTTTATTTATTTTAGGAAGTGGTTCATGGTGTGCAAGTAACAACAAAACACAAGGCTGAGAAAAACAAAAACAAAAAAACATAAAAATGATAAATGAATGTGTAATAATATTCATAACATTATTTTTAGCAGAACAATAAGTTATCATAATAAACCATAATAAACCATAATAAACTATAATAAACCATACAGAAACGATCTGCTCAAAAAAGAGTGGGAAGAAGTAAAACTTATTTAATCCCACCCCATCTCTGTTCAAAATAACTGTGGGCCCCAAACTTAAGATTTATCACATAATACATCAATAACTAATATAATTCAAAAGGTAAGATTTTTAATAATTAATAAGTTATATTCTATTAAATATACTATATCTGTACTATAAATGAGTCTGCGTATATACACTCACAATGTGTTACCACATGTTATATATATATTTAAAAAAGGCATTATCTAATGAACAATAAGCACATACCGAGGGTAAGACCAGTCATGAATGTAAATGACCATTAAGCTCCGCCCTCTCTGTTCTGTGACCAGACCATATTTTTGTAAAGTGACTTAAATCTGTAAATATTCGGACATTGCTTGTGTTCGAGCCTCAGCCTGTTCCACACAGACACAGAAACCTCTCTGGGTTCATCATCAGTAAAGTCATAAATCCATATCCTCTCAGTCTGAGACCTCGCTCACTGTAAAAACCTTCTGTGTGTTACTTGGTAATAGGAAGTTAAATGCTTTGAATAAACTTTGTGCTGTTTGATATTTAACAAGGTCATGGATTTTTAATAGTTTTGACTGAATAAAAGGATGATTTGTGTATCCAACCTTATGTAATATGAACAGTGGATGTATTGAACATTGGTAATTATTTCCCCACACTTCAACACAGCAGGTGAAGTATGGAAGCACCAAGGAGCAGTGCAATGTGTGCAGTGCATTATAATCAAGGAATTGCTTAGCTTTCTTTATTATTGAGAGGCTTTTGGAAATTTTTCTTATGTGTCTGATATGGGTTTTCCATGACAATTTACTATCTTTCATTACTCCTAAAAATGTATTCTCTCGTACATTTTCAATATGAACATCTGCCTTATTTAATTTTAATCACAATTTATTGCTATCCATCCATTTTTTTATTATATAGTTCTTCATTAACAATAATAATAAGTTCATTATAATTGTCACTACTACAGAATGAGAATTGTATCATCTGCAAACAATATAAGTTTCAATAATTTAGATACTGTAAATATATCATTAAAATACATGATGAACAATTTAGGTCCCAACACTGACCCCTGAGGGACACCACAAGCAATGTCAAGACCTCTAAATGTAAACTGATCAATCTTAACACACTGAACCCTTCCTGTTAGATAACTTTTAACCAGTTCCATGCCACCCCTCT
>CM036246.1:36351867-36409367 GCA_020698575.1 Bostrychus sinensis | reverse complement strand
TGTAACCTCGGTGGAAAATGTGGTGATGTTTTTGTCCCTGACCACTGAGCTTTAAAAGTTTCATGTGTTAGTCATGTGTTCATGTGTTAGTCATGTGTTCATGTGTTAGTCATGTGTTAGTCATGTGTTCATGTGTTAGTCATGTGTCCATGTGTTAGTCATGTGTTCATGTGTTAGTCATGTGTTAGTCATGTGTTCATGTGTTAGTCATGTGTTCATGTGTTAGTCATGTGTTAGTCATGTGTTCATGTGTTAGTCATGTGTTCATGTGTTAGTCATGTGTTAGTCATGTGTTCATGTGTTAGTCATGTGTTCATGTGTTAGTCATGTGTTAGTCATGTGTTCATGTGTTAGTCATGTGTTCATGTGTTAGTCATGTGTTAGTCATGT
Source organism: Bostrychus sinensis (assembly GCA_020698575.1). Taxonomy (NCBI): domain Eukaryota; kingdom Metazoa; phylum Chordata; class Actinopteri; order Gobiiformes; family Eleotridae; genus Bostrychus; species Bostrychus sinensis. Next base: position 36,408,977 of record CM036246.1, on the reverse strand, counting down.
GTTCATGTGTTAGTCATGTGTTCATGTGTTAGTCATGTGTTAGTCATGTGTTCATGTGTTAGTCATGTGTTCATGTGTTAGTCATGTGTTAGTCATGTGTTCATGTGTTAGTCATGTGTTCATGTGTTAGTCATGTGTTAGTCATGTGTTCATGTGTTAGTCATGTGTTCATGTGTTAGTCATGTGTTAGTCATGTGTTAGTCATGTGTCCATGTGTTAGTCATGTGTTAGTCATGTGTTCATGTGTTCATGTGTTAGTCATGTGTTCATGTGTTAGTCATGTGTTCATGTGTTAGTCATGTGTCCATGTGTTAGTCATGTGTTCATGTGTTAGTCATGTGTTCATGTGTTAGTCATGTGTTAGTCATGTGTTAGTCATGTGTTAGTCATGTGTTCATGTGTTCATGTGTTAGTCATGTGTTCATGTGTTAGTCATGTGTTCATGTGTTAGTCATGTGTCCATGTGTTAGTCATGTGTTCATGTGTTAGTCATGTGTTCATGTGTTAGTCATGTGTTAGTCATGTGTTAGTCATGTGTTAGTCATGTGTTAGTCATGTGTTAGTCATGTGTTCATGTGTTAGTCATGTGTTCATGTGTTAGCATCAAACTGCACTGAGATCCTGAAGGTCCTCAGTCAGCGAGAAGTGAGCTACAGAAAGACTAAAAGAGACTGAAACAGACTAAAACAGACTGAAACAGACCGAAACAGACCGAAACAGACCGAAACAGACCGAAACAGACCGAAACAGACTGAAACAGACCGAAACAGACTGAATCAGACTGAAACAGACCGAAACAGACTGAATCAGACTGAAACAGACCGAAACAGACTGAATCAGACTGAAACAGACCGAAACAGACTGAATCAGACTGAAACAGACTGAAACAGACCGAATCAGACTGAAACAGACCGAAACAGACTGAATCAGACTGAAACAGACCGAATCAGACCGAAACAGACTAAAACAGACCGAAACAGACCGAAACAGACTGAAACAGACCGAAACAGACCGAATCAGACTGAAACAGACCGAAACAGACTGAAACAGACCGAAACAGACTGAAACAAATTGAAACAGACTGAAACAGACAGAAACAAACTCAATCAGACTAAATCAGACTGAAACAGACTGCAACAGACTAAAACATTTATAATCCTAAGCCTGAGTTATTGATCATTTTACTCTAAAATCAGGAGAAATGTGATTTTTTGAGTCTGTTGTCAGTTTTTTGTGGTTTACTGCAGACAGACTCAGATCCTTAACTCTCTCTGAACAAACCTCTGTCCACAACCAAACCCAGAGTTTCCTCCTCGTGTCCTTTTTACAAACGCTCACAGGAAAACTCAGTTCATCTGAAACACAGCGCTGCGTTTGTTCCTCAGTGATAAACAGGGGAAGTTTCACACTGACATCTGGGAGTTCAAAACTAAATCTCTGCTCTGCTGCAGTCCTGAAGTATTCATGTATTAACCCTAACCCTAACCCAAAAACAAATGAATGAAGCTAAAGGAGAGATTTACAGCTTCACTGCTTCATTTTACCAGGAACATTTTAACAACTAAATTAAAAACTAAAGTACTTCATAAAGAGCTACATTTTAGTTCTGATGAGCACCACCACAAGACTAAGCCTGCTCTGGAGGGCAGATATATACTGCCCAAAGTAAAACCTAATCATCTGAAAAGAACTGTGTAGCTCCACGTTAGCACAAAATACATTGCCTAGTTTCATTATTAATAAAAGTAAACGTTAATTCAAACTCCTCTGCTGACCATTACTGAGGTCAGAGTTCATCCTTCAACACTGTAAAAAAAAAAAAAAAAAAAAAAGCTGCAAAAACTCAAAATCTCAATCTCGTTCATGTCTAAAAACTTGACTCCACTGTTCAGAAAAAAAAGGATTATTCATTTGTTAAATTTAGTATATTTAGTTTTTATTATTCCAATCCAATCCATTTTATTTGTAAAATAAAAACTTTAAAATAACAACACGATCGGCCAAAGTGCTGTAGCAACGTTAACAATATAAACAAAAACACAAGTAGACAAGACAATAAAACAAAACGGTCAAATTATGAATAAAATAACAAAAGTAAACAAAGCCAAGGCAAAAAAAATACTATTATTATTATCAATAATAATACTTTTTCTGAACAATGGAGAGTAAGTTGGTGTAAGATGAGCAAAAAAATAAAAATGGTTGAAAATTTGAGATTTTGAGTTGGTCCCAAAAATCTTGAGGGATCCTGTTGCCTTGGGTTTTTGAGTTTTTGCGTAAAAACCTGAGCAGGAGTTTTTTTTAAATATATTGTTTGTTTATTATTATTCTGTTTTTGTGTTGTGATTTTTGTGTGCGTTTGTTGTGAACATGGATTGTGTGAGTGGCTCGTTGCACCACAAAAAAACAATAACTACGTGAGTTAAAATGATTTGAATTCAGATGATTAAGATATAATTAAGATTGGCTTTATTTACTTATTAGGTTAGTTATTGTTTGTTGTATTTGTTTATGTAACAGCAGATTTAGCTACGGCCAGTTTTCCATCTGCAGTAAGAAGAAAATTCCACTTTTACTTCAAATAAGCTTGGAAAAAAAAGTCAAATAACCCAGAAATAAACAAAGAAGTAAATAAATCTGATCTTTTCTGCTCTGCCACACGAACGCTGAGGAGTATTCAGTAAATCCTTTAAGTAAAAGTACTGAGGAGGATTCAGTAAATCCTTTAAGTAAAAGTACCGAGGAGTATTCAGTAAATCCTTTAAGTAAAAGTACCGAGGAGTATTCAGTAAATCCTTTAAGTAAAAGTACTGAGGAGGATTCAGTAAATCCTTTAAGTAAAATTACTGAGGAGTATTCAGTAAATCCTTTAAGTAAAAGTACTGAGGAGGATTCAGTAAATCCTTTAAGTAAAAGTACCGAGGAGTATTCAGTAAATCCTTTAAGTAAAAGTACCGAGGAGTATTCAGTAAATCCTTTAAGTAAAAGTACTGAGGAGGATTCAGTAAATCCTTTAAGTAAAAGTACCGAGGAGTATTCAGTAAATCCTTTAAGTAAAATTACTGAGGAGTATTCAGTAAATCCTTTAAGTAAAATTACTGAGGAGTATTCAGTAAATCCTTTAAGTAAAAGTACTGAGGAGGATTCAGTAAATCCTTTAAGTAAAAGTACTGAGGAGGATTCAGTAAATCCTTTAAGTAAAAGTACTGAGGAGTATTCAGTAAATCCTTTAAGTAAAATTACTGAGGAGTATTCAGTAAATCCTTTAAGTAAAAGTACTGAGGAGGATTCAGTAAATCCTTTAAGTAAAAGTACTGAGGAGTATTCAGTAAATCCTTTAAGTAAAAGTACTGAGGAGTATTCAGTAAATCCTTTAAGTAAAAGTACTGAGGAGTATTCAGTAAATCCTTTAAGTAAAAGTACAGATGTGTTTTTATTTTCTCTGGGTTTACTGTGGGTCTGGAGGTCAGGTCTCGGTCTCGGTCTCGGTCTCGGTCTCGGTCTTGGTCTCGGTCTTGGTTCACTGTGGTCTTGGTACCTGTCTTTACTTGGTCTTTGTTTTTCTTGGTCTCAGTTCACTCTTCACCTCTCTGTCCCCTCTGTGTCCCCTCTCTGTCCCCTCTCTGTCCCCTCTCTGTCCCCTCTGTGTCCCCTCTGTGTCCCCTCTGTGTCCCCTCTGTGTCTCCTCTCTGTCCCCTCTGTGTCCCCTCTGTGTCCCCTCTCTGTCCCCTCTGTGTCCCCTCTGTGTCCCCTCTCTGTCCCCTCTCTGTCCCCTCTGTGTCCCCTCTGTGTCCCCTCTGTGTCTCCTCTCTGTCCCCTCTGTGTCCCCTCTGTGTCCCCTCTGTGTCCCCTCTCTGTCCCCTCTCTGTCTCCTCTCTGTCCCCTCTGTGTCCCCTCTGTGTCCCCTCTCTGTCCCCTCTGTGTCCCCTCTGTGTCTCCTCTGTGTCCCCTCTCTGTCCCCTCTCTGTCCCCTCTGTGTCCCCTCTCTGTCCCCTCTCTGTCTCCTCTCTGTCCCCTCTGTGTCCCCTCTGTGTCCCCTCTCTGTCCCCTCTGTGTCCCCTCTGTGTCCCCTCTGTGTCTCCTCTCTGTCCCCTCTGTGTCCCCTCTGTGTCTCCTCTCTGTCCCCTCTGTGTCCCCTCTGTGTCCCCTCTGTGTCTCCTCTCTGTCCCCTCTGTGTCCCCTCTGTGTCCCCTCTCTGTCCCCTCTGTGTCCCCTCTGTGTCTCCTCTGTGTCCCCTCTGTGTCCCCTCTGTGTCCCCTCTCTGTCCCCTCTCTGTCCCCTCTGTGTCTCCTCTGTGTCCCCTCTGTGTCCCCTCTCTGTCCCCTCTCTGTCCCCTCTGTGTCCCCTCTCTGTCCCCTCTGTGTCCCCTCTGTGTCCCCTCTGTGTCCCCTCTGTGTCTCCTCTGTGTCCCCTCTGTGTCCCCTCTCTGTCCCCTCTCTGTCCCCTCTGTGTCTCCTCTGTGTCCCCTCTGTGTCCCCTCTGTGTCCCCTCTCTGTCCCCTCTCTGTCCCCTCTGTGTCTCCTCTGTGTCCCCTCTGTGTCCCCTCTGTGTCCCCTCTCTGTCCCCTCTCTGTCCCCTCTGTGTCCCCTCTCTGTCCCCTCTGTGTCTCCTCTGTGTCCCCTCTGTGTCCCCTCTCTGTCCCCTCTCTGTCCCCTCTGTGTCTCCTCTGTGTCCCCTCTGTGTCCCCTCTGTGTCCCCTCTCTGTCCCCTCTCTGTCCCCTCTGTGTCTCCTCTGTGTCCCCTCTGTGTCCCCTCTGTGTCCCCTCTCTGTCCCCTCTCTGTCCCCTCTGTGTCTCCTCTGTGTCCCCTCTCTGTCCCCTCTCTGTCCCCTCTGTGTCCCCTCTCTGTCCCCTCTGTGTCCCCTCTGTGTCCCCTCTGTGTCCCCCCTGTGTCTCACCTGTGCTGGTCCGGTCCCGAGCAGAGCGGCTGTAGTCCTAAACGTCCGAGGCTGAGTCTGAGTCTGAGTCCGGGTCTGGGTCTGAGTGAGTCCGGCTCAGCTCTGGGGCAGAAACATGAGTCCCAGGTGTGTCCCAGGTGAGTCTCAGGTGGACTCGGGTGGGCGTGGCCTCCTGCAGGTGAAGGCTGACACACTTTCACCACAGAGGGACGGCCCCAGCCACAAACCTGGAGAGGACAGAGGGCCCCCTGGTGGACAGGAGTTAGTTTCAACCAGTTTGATCCTGGTTTAGACCTGGTTTAGTCCTGGTTTAGACCTGGTTTAGCCCTGGTTTAGACCTGGTTTAGTCCTGGTTTAGTCCTGGTTTAGTCCTGGTTTAGACCTGGTTTAGCCCTGGTTTAGTCCTGGTTTAGTCCTGGTTTAGACCTGGTTTAGTCCTGGTTTAGTCCTGGTTTAGACCTGGTTTAGTCCTGGTTTAGTCCTGGTTTAGTCCTGGTTTAGACCAGGTTTAGTCCTGGTTTAGTCCTGGTTTGGTCCTGGTTTAGTCCTGGTTTAGTCCTGGTTTAGTCCTGGTTTAGACCTGGTTTAGTCCTGGTTTAGTCCTGGTTTAGACCTGGTTTAGTCCTGGTTTAGTCCTGGTTTAGTCATGGTTTAGTCCTGGTTTAGTCCTGGTTTAGTCCTGGATTAGTCCTGGTTTAGTCCTGGTTTAGTCCTGGTTTAAACCTGGTTTAGTCCTGGTTTAGACCTGGTTTAGTCCTGGTTTAGTCCTGGTTTAGTCCTGGTTTAGACCTGGTTTAGTCCTGGTTTAGTCCTGGTTTAGTCCTGGTTTAGACCTGGTTTAGCCCTGGTTTAGACCTGGTTTAGTCCTGGTTTAGTCCTGGTTTAGTCCTGGTTTAGTCCTGGTTTGATCCTGGTTTAGACCTGGTTTAGTCCTGGTTTAGACCTGGTTTAGTCCTGGTTTAGTCCTGGTTTAGTCCTGGTTTAGTCCTGGTTTAGACCTGGTTTAGTCCTGGTTTAGACCTGGTTTAGTCCTGGTTTAGTCCTGGTTTAGTCCTGGTTTAGACCTGGTTTAGTCCTGGTTTGATCCTGGTTTAGTCCTGGTTTAGTCCTGGTTTAGACCTGGTTTAGTCCTGGTTTGATCCTGGTTTAGACCTGGTTTAGTCCTGGTTTAGACCTGGTTTAGTCCTGGTTTAGTCCTGGTTTAGTCCTGGTTTAGACCTGGTTTAGTCCTGGTTTAGTCCTGGTTTAGTCCTGGTTTAGACCTGGTTTAGTCCTGGTTTAGACCTGGTTTAGACCAGGTTTAGTCCTGGTTTAGACCTGGTTTAGACCTGGTTTAGTCCTGGTTTAGACCTGGTTTAGACCTGGTTTAGTCCTGGTTTAGTCCTGGTTTAGACCTGGTTTAGTCCTGGTTTAGTCCTGGTTTAGACCTGGTTTAGTCCTGGTTTAGTCCTGGTTTAGTCCTGGTTTAGGCCTGGTTTAGACCAGGTTTAGTCCTGGCTTAGTCCTGGTTTAGACCTGGTTTAGTCCTGGTTTAGTCCTGGTTTAGACCAGGTTTAGTCCTGGTTTAGTCCTGGTTTAGTCCTGGTTTAGTCCTGGTTTAGACCTGGTTTAGTCCTGGTTTAGTCCTGGTTTAGTCCTGGTTTAGTCCTGGTTTAGACCTGGTTTAGTCCTGGTTTAGACCAGGTTTAGTCCTGGTTTAGTCCTGGTTTAGACCAGGTTTAGTCTTGGTTTAGTCTTGGTTTAGTCCTGGTTTAGTCCTGGTTTAGACCTGGTTTAGTCCTGGTTTAGTCCTGGTTTAGACCTGGTTTAGTCCTGGATTAGTCCTGGTTTAGACCTGGTTTAGACCTGGTTTAGTCCTGGTTTAGACCTGGTTTAGTCCTGGTTTAGTCCTGGTTTAGACCTGGTTTAGTCCTGGTTTAGACCTGGTTTAGTCCTGGTTTAGTCCTGGTTTAGACCTGGTTTAGACCTGGTTTAGTCCTGGTTTAGACCTGGTTCAGACCTGGTTTAGACCTGGTTTAGTCCTGGTTTAGACCTGGTTTAGTCCTGGTTTAGTCCTGGTTTAGACCTGGTTTAGTCCTGGTTTAGTCCTGGTTTAGACCTGGTTTAGACCTTGTTTAGTCCTGGTTTAGTCCTGGTTTAGACCTGGTTTTTACCTGGTTTAGTCCTGGTTTAGTCCTGTTTTAGTCCTGGTTTAGACCTGGTTTAGACCTTGTTTAGTCCTGGTTTAGTCCTGGTTTAGACCTGGTTTAGTCCTGGTTTAGTCCTGTTTTAGACCTGGTTTAGTCCTGGTTTAGTCCTGGTTTAGACCTGGTTTAGTCCTGGTTTAGTCCTGGTTTAGTCCTGTTTTAGACCTGGTTTAGTCCTGGTTTAGTCCTGGTTTAGACCTGGTTTAGACCTGGTTTAGACCTTGTTTAGTCCTGGTTTAGTCCTGGTTTAGACCTGGTTTAGTCCTGGTTTAGTCCTGTTTTAGACCTGGTTTAGTCCTGGTTTAGTCCTGGTTTAGTCCTGGTTTAGTCCTGTTTTAGACCTGGTTTAGTCCTGGTTTAGTCCTGGTTTAGACCTGGTTTAGTCCTGGTTTAGACCTGGTTTAGTCCTGGTTTACACCTGGTTTAGTCCTGGTTTAGACCTGGTTTAGACCTGGTTTAGACCTGGTTTAGTCCTGGTTTAGACCTGGTTTAGACCTGGTTTAGTCCTGGTTTAGACCTGGTTTAGACCTGGTTTAGACCTGGTTTAGTCCTGGTTTAGACCTGGTTTAGACCTGGTTTAGACCTGGTTTAGACCTGGTTTAGTTTTGGTTTAGTCCTGGTTTAGTCCTGGTTTAGACCTGGTTTAGTCCTGGTTTAGACCTGGTTTAGACCTGGTTTAGACCTGGTTTAGTCCTGGTTTAGACCTGGTTTAGACCTGGTTTAGACCTGGTTTAGTCCTGGTTTAGTCCTGGTTTAGACCTGGTTTAGACCTGGTTTAGACCTGGTTTAGACCTGGTTTAGTCCTGGTTTAGTCCTGGTTTAGACCTGGTTTAGTCCTGGTTTAGTCCTGGTTTAGACCTGGTTTAGACCTGGTTTAGACCTGGTTTAGACCTGGTTTAGTCCTGGTTTAGTCCTGGTTTAGACCTGGTTTAGTCCTGGTTTAGACCTGGTTTAGACCTGGTTCTTCTCTGTCTAGAGTTGGTTTGGATGAAACCAGACTTGGAGCTGAGGGTGAAAGTGGAGCAGGAGGAGGTCGCCTTCACTGAGATCAAAACAGAACCGGACCAAGACCAGGACCAGGTCTCAGGAGCTCAGCAGGACCACAGTCAGCTCAGTGTGAGACAGGTCAGTGTGGGACAGGTCAGTGTGGGACAGGTCAGTGTGGGACAGGTCAGTGTGGGACAGTGTGGGACAGGTCAGTGTGGGACAGGTCAGTGTTGGACAGGTCAGTGTGGGACAGGTCAGTGTGGGACAGGTCAGTGTGGGACAGTGTGGGACAGGTCAATGTGAGACAGGTCAGTGTGGGACAGTGTGGGACAGGTCGGTGTGGGACAGGTCGGTGTGGGACAGGTCAGTGTGGGACAGGTCGGTGTGGGACAGGTCAGTGTGGGACAGGTCAGTGTGGGACAGTGTGGGACAGGTCAATGTGAGACAGGTCAGTGTGGGACAGTGTGGGACAGGTCGGTGTGGGACAGGTCGGTGTGGGACAGGTCAGTGTGGGACAGGTCAGTGTGGGACAGGTCAGTGTGGGACAGGTCAGTGTGGGACAGTGTGGGACAGGTCAGTGTGGGACAGGTCAGTGTGGGACAGGTCAGTGTGGGACAGGTCAGTGTGGGACAGGTCAGTGTGGGACAGGTCAGTGTGGGACAGTGTGGGACAGGTCAGTGTGGGACAGGTCAGTGTGGGACAGGTCAGTGTGGGACAGGTCAGTGTGGGACAGTGTGGGACAGGTCAGTGTGGGACAGGTCAGTGTGGGACAGGTCAGTGTGGGACAGGTCAGTGTGGGACAGGTCAGTGTGGGACAGTGTGGGACAGGTCAGTGTGGGACAGGTCAGTGTGGGACAGTGTGGGACAGGTCAGTGTGGGACAGGTCAGTGTGGGACAGTGTGGGACAGGTCAGTGTGGGACAGGTCAGTGTTGGACAGTGTGGGACAGTGTCAGTGTGGGACAGGTCAGTGTGGGACAGAGTCAGTGTGGGACAGTGTCAGTGTGGGACAGTGTGGGACAGTGTCAGTGTGGGACAGTGTCAGTGTGGGACAGTGTCAGTGTGGGACAGTGTGGGACAGGCTCAGTGTGGGACAGGCTCAGTGTGGGACAGTGTGGGACAGTGTCAGTGTGGGACAGTGTGGGACAGGCTCAGTGTGGGACAGACTCAGTGTGGGACAGGCTCAGTGTGGGACAGTGTGGGACAGGTCAGTGTGGGACAGTGTGGGACAGGTCAGTGTGGGACAGTGTGGGACAGGTCAGTGTGGGACAGGTCGGTGTGGGACAGGTCAGTGTGGGACAGTGTGGGACAGGTCAGTGTGGGACAGGTCAGTGTGGGACAGGTCGGTGTGGGACAGGTCAGTGTGGGACAGGTCAGTGTGGGACAGTGTGGGACAGGTCAGTGTGGGACAGTGTGGGACAGGTCGGTGTGGGACAGGTCGGTGTGGGACAGGTCAGTGTGGGACAGGTCGGTGTGGGACAGGTCAGTGTGGGACAGGTCAGTGTGGGACAGTGTGGGACAGTGTGGGACAGGTCAGTGTGGGACAGGTCAGTGTGGGACAGTGTGGGACAGGTCAGTGTGGGACAGTGTGGGACAGGTCAGTGTGGGACAGGTCAGTGTGGGACAGGTCAGTGTGGGACAGGTCAGTGTGGGACAGTGTGGGACAGGTCAGTGTGGGACAGGTCAGTGTGGGACAGGTCAGTGTGGGACAGTGTGGGACAGGTCGGTGTGGGACAGGTCAGTGTGGGACAGGTCAGTGTGGGACAGGTCAGTGTGGGACAGTGTGGGACAGGTCGGTGTGGGACAGGTCAGTGTGGGACAGGTCAGTGTGGGACAGGTCAGTGTGGGACAGTGTGGGACAGGTCAGTGTGGGACAGTGTGGGACAGGTCAGTGTGGGACAGGTCAGTGTGGGACAGTGTGGGACAGGTCAGTGTGGGACAGGTCAGTGTGGGACAGGTCAGTGTGGGACAGTGTGGGACAGGTCAGTGTGAGACAGTGTGGGACAGGTCAGTGTGGGACAGGTCAGTGTGGGACAGTGTGGGACAGGTCAGTGTGGGACAGTGTGGGACAGGTCAGTGTGGGACAGGTCAGTGTTGGACAGTGTGGGACAGGTCAGTGTGGGACAGGTCAGTGTGGGACAGTGTGGGACAGGTCAGTGTGGGACAGTGTGGGACAGGTCAGTGTGGGACAGTGTGGGACAGGTCAGTGTGAGACAGTGTGGGACAGGTCAGTGTGGGACAGGTCAGTGTGGGACAGTGTGGGACAGGTCAGTGTGGGACAGTGTGGGACAGGTCAGTGTGGGACAGGTCAGTGTTGGACAGTGTGGGACAGGTCAGTGTGGGACAGGTCAGTGTGGGACAGTGTGGGACAGGTCAGTGTGGGACAGTGTGGGACAGGTCAGTGTGGGACAGGTCAGTGTGGGACAGTGTGGGACAGGTCAGTGTGGGACAGGTCAGTGTGGGACAGGTCAGTGTGAGACAGGTCAGTGTGGGACAGTGTGGGACAGGTCGGTGTGGGACAGGTCGGTGTGGGACAGGTCAGTGTGGGACAGGTCAGTGTGGGACAGGTCAGTGTGGGACAGTGTGGGACAGGTCAGTGTGAGACAGGTCAGTGTGGGACAGTGTGGGACAGGTCGGTGTGGGACAGGTTGGTGTGGGACAGGTCGGTGTGGGACAGGTCAGTGTGGGACAGGTCAGTGTGGGACAGGTCAGTGTGGGACAGTATGAGGCCGGGGGTGTGTTTTGTTGACACTTTTGTCTGTGAACAGCAGCAGAGTCTCAGATTTAGTCAGAGAGAGTAAACATGAGGTAATATTAGATTTGTGTTTAGAAAATCAACATCAGTGATAAAACACAAGACACAGAAGAGAAAAGAAACACTGCAGAGACATCAACAAAATAACTCTGGACACTTTAAAAAAACTCAACTTAATTTATTGTTCTTGTGATTTTTATTTATCTCTGTTAAGCAGCTTGGTGCAGTTTTGTTGTTTTTAAATAAATTTTAAATAAAATGGCTTGACTTGGGTCTAAATTAACTTTTTATCCTAAAACCTTTTTTTCTGCAGGTGTCCAGGTGGTGAAAGTGAGTGATGAAGAAGTGAAACCAGACCCAGTGCTGATCATCAAACAGGAGCCTGAGGAGACAGAACATGAAGGAGAAAATGCACTGAGTCAAATTAAAACTAGACCTTACAGCTGTCCAGTTTGTAACAAGGAGTTTAGCCACAAATCGAGCCTGAGTCGACACAAGAAATTCCACAAAGAGGAGGAACCGAGCGAGCCGTACACGCCTTACAGTTCAATTTTCAATTCAGATTTATTTGTAAAGCCCAATATCACAACAAAAGTCGCCTCAAAGGGCTTCACAAACAGTTGATCAAACATAAACACACAATCAGACTTAACACACAATCAGCACAAACAATAACTACACTAAACTAAACAGACCCAGGACACTCCTGTCCTTAGACCCTCCTTCTCGGTAAGGAAAAACTCCTAAAAAACCCAGGTACGGGAAAAAAGAAGAAACCTTATGGAGCCCATATTGAAGGAGAGATCCTCTCCCAGGACGGACAGGCAGCATGTGTCTAGGACTGTTAGTCCCTTAGTTCATCTATAGGATCATAGATCAGCTCTGTAAGGATTCATCCAGACGAGAGTGGGTGAGATAGGTTGAGGAAGTCCATAGGATGCAGCAGGTGGCCTCATCCAGACAGGTGAGTTGAGCGAGATAGGTCCGGGAAATCCAGGATGCAGCAGGTGGGCCTCATCCAGACAGGTGAGTGGGTTGAGGTAGATCCGGGAAATCCTTAGGGGTGAGGTTGAGGGCCCACAGGTCGGGACAGGAGCACAGATGGGGTCAGCTAAGATCCAATCATCACTGGGACATCTGCCAGCAGCCAGGCATCTGAAACAGTCCCCACTCCCCAGAGGGGAGCGGGAGAGAGGGACAACTTGTGAATAGCAATGAACTGATTGGAGATATAGAGTATTTCATTATATTAATGACAGTGATAGAAGAGGAGCAGCAGATGAAACCAGAGGTCAGAGGTCAGTGCACCATACTTCCCCCAGCTTCTAGCTCCTGGCGCAGCCTAGCTTCAGCTGTGGAATTAACCCTGTTCCTAGCTGCCCTGACCATAAGCTTTCTCAAAGAGGAACGTTTTAAGCCTAACCTTAAATGTAGAGACTGTGTCTGCCTCTCTAACATGAGCTGGAAGCTGATTCCATAAAACAGGAGCTTGGTAACTAAAGGCTCTACCTCCAACTGTACTTTTAGAAACCCTGGGAACCACTAATAGCCCTGCATTTTGTGAGCGCAGTACCCTGCTTGGTTGGTATGGCTCTATAACATCATTAATGTAGGATGGCGCCGTACCATTTACGGCCTTGTAAGTCAGGAGAAGGATTTTAAACCTAATTCTGAATCCAACAGGAAGCCAGTGAAGTGAAGCTAGCACAGGAGTAATATGTTCTCTCCTGTTAGTTCCTGTTAATAATCTTGCTGCTGCGTTTTGAACAAGCTGAAAACATTTTAATGAGTTTTTAGGGCACGCTGCCAGCAGAGAGTTACAGTAATCCAACCTAGATGTAACAAACGCATGGACAAGTTTTTCAGCATCATTTTTAGATAAAATATTTCTGATTTTGGCTATATTACGTAAGTGAAAGTATGCTGTTTTACAGGCTTGGTTTATATGAGCCTTAAATGATAAATCTTGATCAAATAAAACTCCTAAGTTTCTCACAGTAGAACTTGAGGCTACACTGACACCGTCCAGGGAGACTCTGGTCAGACAGAGCATCTCTCAGCTTTTTGGGGCCTAGTATAATGACCTCTGTTTTTTCTGGGTTTAGGAGGAGATAATTAATTGTCATCCAGGTCTTTATGTCTCTCACACAGGCGCTAAGTTTCTCAACGCGGTCATTCTGATCAGGTTTAATTGATAAATACAACTGTGTATCGTCTGCGTAACAGTGAAAATTAATGCCATGTTTTCTGATTCTGTTTCCTAAAGGCAGCATGTAAAGCATGAACAGAATGGGTCCAAGTACTGAGCCTTGCGGCACTCCATAGCTAACTTTACTGCACTGTGAGGAATGTTCATTTACACTAACAAACTGGTACCTGTCTGATAAGTATGATTTAAACCAGCAGAGGGCGGTTCCTCTGACCCCTATGTCACAGTCTAATCTCTGGAGTAAGATGCTGTGGTCAATGGTGTCAAAGGCTGCACTGAGATCTAACAGAACTAGGATTGAGACCAGTCCATTGTCTGAACTTAATAACAAGTCATTTGTGACTCTGACTAGTGCAGTTTCTGTGCTATGGTGGGGTCTAAAACCTGACTGAAAATCCTCAAATAAGCTATTGTCCTGTAGGTGGCGACATAACTGTTTAACGACAACTCTTTCTAGGATTTTTGAAATAAAAGGGAGATTTGATATTGGTCTGTAGTTGGCTAAAATGTCAGGATCTAGACTGGGTTTTTTCAGAAGCGGTTTAATAACTGCATATTTAAAAGACTGTGGCACATAGCCTGTTTCTAGGGAGGTGTTTATTATGTTGAGTATAGGTTCATTAATTAGGGGGAGAGTTTCTTTAAAAAGTTTGGTAGGAATTGGGTCTAAAAGACAAGTTGAAGTTTTGGACGACATAATGACTGATGTTATCTCAGTTTGATCTACACCGATGAAACAGTTTAACGTTACAGATGGTTTTAAAGTGGCCTCCATTTTTACAGCTTTGGCTTGCTCTAAGCTGATCGTAGGGAGAGTATTATTTAATTTGTCTCTAATACTTGTGATTTTGTCGTTAAAAAATTGAAGAAAGTTTTCACAGCTGAGAGTAACAGGGATACAGGGTTCTACTGAGCTGTGACTGGTGTCAGCCTGGCTACAGTGCTGAACAGAAACCTAGGGTTGTTCCTATTTTCTTCTATTAAAGTTGAATAGTATCTGGTTTTGGCCTCACGCAGAGATTTTTTATAATTTAAAAGACTATATTTCCAGGCATTCAGAGACTGCTCTGAGCTGGAGTGACGCCATAGCCTTTCTAATTTACGGGTCGCTTGTTTAAGGGAACGTGTTTCAGCATTAAACCATGGTGCTACTCGATTCGGCCTAACAACCTTTGGTTTTAATGGAGCTACATTGTCTAGAGCTGTCTTTAAAGACTGCATGGCGCTGTCAACAAACTGATCACTTTTACTGGGACTTGAGCTATGGGAGCTGTTCTCAACAAACTCACTCAACATTGTGCTAAATATTGGCTTTATTATGTGTTTAAACTTTGACACAGATTGGTCTGATAATGTTCTTCTAATCTGGGTTTTGTTCATTGGAACAGTAAAGTGTTTGAGTATAAACTGAAAGGTAATTAGAAAGTGATCTGAGAGTATGGGGTTATGAGGAAGGACAGTGAGCTCACTAATCTCTATACCAGAGGTTAAAACAAGGTCCAGGCTGTGACAATGAGTGGGTTCATTTACGTTTTGAGTAAAACCTACGCTGTCTAATAAAGCTGCAAATGCATTTCCTAAACAGTCGCTGTTGTCGTCAACATGAATATTAAAATCCCCTACAATTACAATCTTATCTGAGTCTAACACTATACTAGATAGAAAGTCAGAGAACGCAATTAAAAATTCGGAATAGGGACCAGGAGGCCGGTAGATGATTATAAACATAACTGGTTTTTGTTTCTTACAGTTAGGGTGATTTATAGTTAGTATTAGGCTTTCAAAGGAATTATATGTGTGTTTAGATTTGGGGCTAAGAAGTAAACTAGACTGTGATATTACTGCCACTCCTCCACCTCCGCCTGTGCTCCTCGCTGTCTGAAAGTTTACATGACTTGGGGGAGGAGCTTCATTAAGTCTCACATAATCATCCTGTTGTAGCCAGGTTTCTGTTAAGGCCAGTAGGTTAAGTTTATTATCATTAATTAATTCATTAACTAACAGGGATTTAGGGGAAATTGACCTAATGTTTAGTAATCCACATTTAATTATGTTATTGTTCTGATTATTATTAATATTATTAATAGGTCCACAAGTTATTTTTATTAAATTTGTGGCTCTCACTCTTATTTGTCTTTTGCTGTTGGAGTTAGTGTTTAGGCGGGGGACAGACACAGTCTCTATTTGCTCTGCTAAAATACCTTTATACTGGGTTTGTACCAGCTCGTAAGGAAGCTCAGAGAAGTGTTTTAAACTACTGCTCTGTGCCCGGGTCCCACCTCTGGCTCGTCAGGTTGGACGACTAATGCTCTCAGCCATATTTCTGGACAGCAACGCGGCACCATCCAACGTGGGATGAATGCCGTCTCTACGTAAGAGACCGGGCTTTCCCCAAAACGCTCGCCAATTATCAATAAAGCCTATGCCGTTTTCTGGGCACCATCTAGATAACCAGCGGTTGAATGATGAAGCTCGGCTGTACATTTCATCATTAGTCAAATTCGGCAGGGGACCAGAGAATATTACGGTGTCTGACATCGACTTAGCAAGTTTGCACACCGACCCTACGTTCAATTTGAGCACCTCTGATTGTCTCCGCCGGGCGTCGTTACCGCCAACGTGAATCACGATTCGACGGAACCTGGTCCTACTCTGGGCTAAAAGCCTAAGGTTTCCTTCGATGTCACCCACTCTGGCCCCCGGAAAACACCTAACCGTAGCCGCTGGCAGCTTCACGTCTCTAACTATCGAGCTCCCAATCACCAGAGTCGATGGTTCAGCGGTGTGTCGCTGAGGGGAGAAAACCTATTACAGACGGGAAGCTTTGGGTGGTCTAAGTGTTTGCGTTTAGCGCTATGCTTCCTTCTTACTGTTACAAAGCCACCCTGCTTGTCCCCCGGCTGCTGGGGAGGCGCTGGGGGGCTAGTCTGGCTAGCGCTCCTGCTACTGCTAGCGCGGTCCGCGGTCCCTATAGCTACCTGGCTAGCTGGCTTAGCTTCAGCCTCCACTGTGCGGAGCCGTGCTTCTAGCTGCTCTAACCTGGCCTCCAAAACTAAAAACAAACTACACTTCACACACCTACTGCTATCATCACTAAAGGAGGCAGGATTCTCGCTGAACATATGGCACATTGAGCAGAAAAGAGGGGTGAAGGCGGAGGACGGAGACGCCATGCTAATGCTAGGCTAAGATACGCTAAAGGCTAACAGAGACTAGTAAACTATTACTGAAAGTGGCTTGGACACGAAGCGATTATATACGATACTAGATTTCTCACAGAGTAACTAAGTTAAACTGCTAGAAGATATGTCTTAAATAATTCAATTTGGTCAAATCACGAAAACAGTTGTGTATTATAGTAGAATCAACAATGGAGTGAACTCACCGGAAGTGACGTCGACCTTGCAGGGCTATCACAGAGACATACACTCATATGCAACCATTCAGCTGCCCCTTATGCAGCAAGCGCTTTTCCTTCGAAGGGAATTTAAAGAGGCACGTTCGGACTCACACCGGCGAGAGACCTTTCAGCTGCTCGGTCTGTGCGAGACACTTCACGCTGAACAGTCACCTGAAGGCACACATGGCGACGCACACCGGGGAGCGGCCTTTCAGCTGCTCCTTATGCCAGGCCAGGTTCAAACAGAAGCAGAGTCTGGGGCGACACATGACGGTTCACACGGGAGAGAGGCCTTTCAGCTGCTCAGTCTGTAACAAAGCCTTCTCCCAAAAGAGCTCTGTGAAGACGCACATGAAAACGCACAGCCGAGGCACGAAAGAGGAGGAAGAAACTGGTGAAACACAGGGAAATCTGACTGTAGACCAGGACCAGGACCAGGACCGACCTGAGCAGGGAGGCCGGTTCTGGTCTGGACTGTACTCTGCCACTTACATGGCTCAGGTTTTATAAGCCCTTTCTACACTTACTTCATACACACCTCATTTATCAAACCTGCGTATGCTGAAAAATGGGCGTACACCCAAAGCCGCGCAGGTTTCAGGATTTATCAGCATGGACCTGGGCGTTCGCTCAGATCCTACGCCAGGTCAGGAGGTGGTGTACAGATACGCCAGTTTCAAATCAGCGCCAAACTGCGCAGGAAAACAATTATTAATATTACTATCAATATTACAGTGCTGCCAAACCAAAATGCAATTTATGTCAATTTTATTGCTAGATATTATTTCTTTTTTTAGGAGAGAGCACCAGGGCACATCTTATTTCATTGCATATGGTATTTTGTACTTGTATGCACATGACAAATAAACTTAATTTTAAAACATTTGTGTTTGGACCATATATCAAGCAGCTGGAGCTGTCAGTAAAGTTTCTGTGGGTTGTCCCAGCTTTGAATTTGAATTTATTTATTTGACAGGGACATGCACAACAATACATTCACCTCAGAAGGGAAATAAGTTTTGAACCAGGTTTTAGTAACTGCTTATTTCCACCTGCGGTCCCTGGACAGGTGGATGTTACAGTAGATTTTAACAGAAGGTTTATGGCTACAGCTTTGATGCGGCTCCTTTTGGTAAAAGCATAAATCTCCCATTACAAACTATTGCCCTGAGCTAAATAGGAAATTGTGGTTGCTTTGAGCACAAAAACTGCTAAGTGTATCTCCTTAGACAGAACTAACCTGCTCAGAGCTGAGGTCAGCGCACTATTGCCCCGGGAGCAGCAGCGGTGAGTGCCAGCGGTCCTGGAGAGACAGGTAGGACGAGTTTTGTCAGCTGTCTACTTTTCTATGGGCTAATGTTTGAGCAAACTTTGGATGGGGACAGTTTGATTCCAGCGCTTCACTCAGAACGAGGAACTTTCTCGACTCGCAGATAGAAACGAGCGCTTGTTGCACCGCGGGCCTGGCCTGTGTCTTTACCGGGACGCCCTAACCCTAACCTGGTCTGGGCTCTTCATGTCCCGCAGTGTGAGCGTAGCCCGTCCTCACTGCTGGTCCTGGGTCTGGGTCTGGGTCTGGTCCTGGGTATGGCTCTGGTTCTTTTACATCTAACTTTAACTCGTTAAACTGCGCTGCCAAACATCTGTGTATTGTAAATGCTGAATAAAATGTTCGGCCAGAATTGTAAACTATATTTATTAGCTTCAAATGGCAAAAGTATTTTTAGATATCAAGGCAAATATCAGGGTTGACCCTAAAATGAAAACGTTTAATAATATTTTCCATTTGTCAAAACAGTGTCATTTTAATTCCTTTTTTATTTGTGCATTTTCTGCTCAGAGTTAGGCCTTTTGCCGTATTTTGAGCCTCCATGCTGCAAACTCCGTGGGTGAGGCCCTGAACCCTGGATATTTAGAGGCGTTTCATTCAAATCGTGTTGGTTTTCAGCCGCCGGCTTCATCGCCTGCTGGTTGTGCGTACGCCTGGATCGGAGCGGTAGCACAGTTTCACAAATCCCACGCGGCCTCCAGCAGCTGCACATTTTTACTCAAGAATCTGCACCGTTTCTAACCAAGTTTGATAAATGAGGGTTAGTGTGTTTTATAGCATGCTCTACTACCACTCAGCATAGTGGCAGAGTGGTTAACCCGTCTCCTGTCTCTCTCAGTGAGGAGGTTGTGGGTTAGACTCCTGATCTCTCTGAGTGTACTGTGCATACTGATTTGTTGATTTGTTTTGTCGTCTTGTAATAAAACAAAACATGAAAACATTGTCACTCCTTTGGAAATGTGTGTTAAATATTTTTGTTAAAGCTTTTATTACATGTTTGATCAGTTATAAAAACTGTATAAAATAGCTACACATGCCTGGTAAGTTATTATTTTTTAAGGAAATGTACCTTTCCTAAAAAAAATGTAAAATATTACTTGAGTAGAAAGTATCTGAATGTAAAGGTCCCTTAAGTAGGAAGTAAAATTACAACTACTAGGGTTAATAAAGCAGATAATTTATTTCTCAATATCTTCCAGCTTATTGTTAAAAGTGGCAGAGTCAGTTTACTGTATAATCCTACACTGTGCTGCCTCCCACTGGTCACAGCAGAGAACTGCAGCTGAGAGAAGAGCATCAGGAGGAAACTCAGACGCAAGTACTCTAAGTAAAAATATTAATAACATTTCATGTAAGTGCTTCACAACAACAGCAGATTCACACAAAGGAAAAATTAATTGTTATTATTATTATTATTATTATTATAGTAATTCTCTTGCATTTTTTCTTTTAATCTTAAACTGAAGAGAAAAATTGAAGAAAAAAGCAATACAATAAATTACATTATGCCTGCTTTAACAAATAGAATAACATTAACTTTTATTGAACTGTTAAGAACAATAAAAAAAATTATTTTTACCACAAAAGAAAATTTTATTCATATCAAGAAAATTTCACTTGTGTTGATTATCTGATTATCTGGAAATAAATGATCAAATAATTTGTGTAGGAGCCTGTTACAGAGATTAGAGGACTGGGGAGGTATTTCTGCTACTGCCCTTAAATGGTGTAAGTCCTTCCTTAAAGACAGGAAGTACTTTGTTAAAATCAGCCTAAGATAGAGCCCTATATGGATCTAATGGTTGAATACACTAAAGGGATGCTTGTCCTAGGAGGTGACTTCAACTTGTTGATGAATGAGAAAATGGATTAAATTAAAGCATAAAGCTCAGAATGATGCCTCTTTGATGAAAAGGTTTTCAAAGGAGTTTGGGCTATCAGATGTATGGCAAACCTTTAATTTAACTGAGAGAGATTTCACATTTCTTTCTCCAGTTGCTGGAAATTACTCAAGATTGGACTTTTTTTTTTTTTTTTTTTTTTTTTTTTTTTTTCTTTTTTTTTTTTACATTCTCAAGGGATTTGGCCAATGTAAAAAACATAAAAATTGGCTCAATAAGTATATGAGAACATGCTCTGGTACAAATGAGACTTAACATAAAGAAGAGGAAAAAACAAGTATTTGGAGATTTAATAATTCCTTACTCTTAAAAGATGACTTTAGATTAAAAATAAGAACTGTAATTAATGAGTATACAGATCATAACACTGATGATGTAAATCCAGTGGTT
The DNA here is from genome assembly GCA_020698575.1 of Bostrychus sinensis. NCBI lineage: Eukaryota > Metazoa > Chordata > Actinopteri > Gobiiformes > Eleotridae > Bostrychus > Bostrychus sinensis. Next base: position 36,388,924 of record CM036246.1, on the reverse strand, counting down.
CTATGGGACGGTGCAAATGTAGTCCTCACAGGAGAAATAATAGCCTCTGCTTCTTATCATTAAAAACAAATGGATAATGAGAAAAAAATACTGGAGAAAGATATTGAAGAACTTGAAAAAGCACATAAGATCTCCAAGGATACAACTGTGTTTAAAAATGACAAAAGGAAAAATGAATGAATATTTGAACTTTGAGGTACAAAAAGCTTTAGCAACTCTTAGGCAAACAACTTACGATGGAGGTCCTAGGGCGGCAAAGATTTTGGCACATAAACTCAAAAAACAACAACAACAAGCCCTGGTAGAACAAATTAACACGGCTACAACAACTTTGAGAAGTGGAAATGAAATTGCTAATCAGTTTGCACAATATTATGAATATCTTTATGATGATAAAGAAAATCAACCTTTCAATTATTTTTCCAAAAGATTAAATTTACCAAAGGCAACAGAAGATCAAAATAAGAATCTGGTAGAGAAAATTTCTGAATTGGAGATTCAAACCCATATTGGTAAATTGAAAATGAATGAGTCTCCTGGGTGTGATGGCTTCACAAATGAGTTCTATAAGGAATTTAAAAAGGAAATTATTCCTACTTTTATGTAGAGCTTATAACTGGGCACTGGACAATAATTTTTGGTCCACAACATAGAATTCAGGCATAATAACAGTGGTACATAAACAAGGGAAAAATCCATCAGACTGTGCATCTTACAGGCCAATCAGTTTATTAAATACTGATCATAAACTTCTTTCATCAATACTGGCTACTAGATTGTCAAAAATAATATCGTCACTTGTGAAGCCTGATCAAACCGGTTTTATAGGTCAAAGATATCTGGTAGATAATGCAAGACGTACCCTAAATGTTCTACATATAGCACAAAAACAGAACCTACCCATGGGAATATTAACGCTCGATGCAGAGAAGGCCTTCGATAAGGTCTTATGGCCTTATCTGTTTGAAGCCTTAATCAATTTTGGTCTACATGATACATTTATAAATTGGATGAAAGCTATGAATAAAAACCCAACTGCCAGAGTAAGAGTGAATGGAGCTATATCCAATAGTTTTAAAATATCCAAATGAACAAGACAAGGGGATCCATTACCCTCACTAATATTTGCTTCATGCATAGAACCACTGGCTGAACACATTAGGCAGGGAAGAACAATCACTGGGTTGTACTTCACTGGAGAACATCATAAACTGTCATTATATGCTGATGATATTATTGTCTATTTGCTTAATCCTGAGTCTTCAGTTGTACCATTGATGAAAATTATCCAGTAATTTGGAATCCTTTCAAGGTATACATTAAATATAAATAAATCAGAAATGATGATAACTGGTGATTTAGTTAAGGATGAAATTAGATAATAAATAAATAAATGATAAAATACCTTGGGATTAATATAACAAAAGACCTGGATTATTTATACATCAAAAATGATGGAGAATTAATAAGTGCAATCAAGCAAGAGTTTAATAGATGGTCACTCTTACTATTTTCACTTTGGGAAAGAATCAAAATTATACAGATGAATGTTGCCAGGATTTTTATTTCTTTTGGCCACTCTACCTATTTATATTTCCTCCACTACCTTTAAACAATGGGATTCAATGTTTACAAAATTTATCTGGAATTATAGACAGACAAGAATATCATTAAATTATCTGAAACTACCCAAGGAAATGGGAGGGTTAGCATTTCCAAATTTTAAATCTTATTATCAAGCGGCCCAGATTAGAAATATTTTTGAATGCAAAACAAAACAAAAAAAGGTAGTGATGGAAAAATTTGATAATAGGTGGATATTAGAAACATTAAAAGTGTGGAGACAATTATGTCGAGAACAAGAAATAGAAGAGGATTTAATTTTCTTAAGGCAAATTGATATTGATCCTGAATTTATTCTTAATAAATCAGATCAGACATTTCATCGATGGGTTTTAAAAGGACTATCTAAATTTGGACAAATATTTAGAGATACAGAGATAAAACCCTTTGAACAGATTGGCACACAGTATGCAATCCCTAACTCCCACCTATTTAGATATCTTCAGATCCAAAGTTATGTACTTGATGCTCTTAATAAAAAGTCAAGTCAAAATGTTCAAGACATAAATCCACTAATTAGATTCATAATCAGAATACATGACTCTGGAGTAGGGAAAAAAATCTAAACAAAAATAGTCAAAATCATGCAAATTACAGATCAAAAGATCTTAAATAAAGTTAAGAAAAATTGGGAAAAATAATTTTCAAAAGATATATCATTCACTGATTGGGAACAAATTTGTAAAAATATTCATCAAACAATGCACTCATATTATTGGAAGGAATATTCTTGGAAGATTATAAATCGTTACTTTAAAACCCCCAATACACAAATTAAATATTATTGAAGTATGAAGTATTTAGTTAGATACTATGTTTTTTTGTTTTGTTTTTTGTTTTTTATGATAAAATGAAAAGACAGTTGTTGCAGAATGCTGTTTATTTCTGTTGTTAAACAGCAATTTAAAAAAAAGAAAATTTACTGTTATCCATTCCCATCCCAGAGTTCAAAGATCCGAATAAAATACATTATTTTTGTTGTATTTTTTTATTAAAGTTGTTTTTTTTCTCCTTTTGCTCCTTAAAGCAATAAAGCTGTTCTGTCTAAAAAAAAAAAAAAAAAAAAAGATAGAGCCCTGAGGAACCCCTATATTAATAGTTAAAAGGTTTGATGTAAAACCCTCAGCTACTACGGCCTGTGTTCTGTCAGAGAGAACTTGAAAACCAACTACATGCATTTTTATCCAAACCAATGTTCTCCAGTTGTTTTAAAGGATGTGATGATTTACTGAGTCAAAGGCTTTTGTTAAGTCAATAAATAGTGCCATACATTCCTGTCTATTGTCAAGTGCAGTGAAGATGTCTTTTAAAACCTGAGCTGTGGCAGCAACTGTGACCTGTTTTCCATAATTCAGGAACAATTGCTAATTGTAGAGATAGATTATAAATCTGAGTTAAAGGCTGAGTTAGAAATGGTGCAGCTGTTAATAACTGACTCATCAGCTCCAGGGGCCTTTTTAGGATCTACTGAACACAGTGCATTAAAGACTTCCACATAAGTAACAGGCCTTCATGTGAACAGCTGCCAATCATGTGCAGCTTGATTATAATCTATAACACCAGACACAGAAGGAGAAGCATTATTATCACAGACATTACATGAAGTGATACAATGGTGATTAAAAGCATCACAGATCTCCTCTTTTGTATTTATACTGAGTTATTCAGAATTTCAGGAGGTAGTGATGGAGTAGTGTGCTGTGATAATGACTTTTCCAGAACTTTGTTGGATTTCCATGGCTTGCAATCTCAGAGTTAAACCAAAGATTACTACAGTTTTTCATCCTTATTTTCTTTTTAGGAGCATGCTTATCTGAAATATTATTAAAGGTGTTAATAAAAAAGCTTGAGGCCAGATGAGGGTCAGGTGTTGCTGAAGTCAAACCAATAACACTGTAATATAAATCTGAAAGGAACACACACACACACTGTTGCATTGTCTCTGGCCTCCATGTCCACCTCGCTCTCATTTTATAAATAAAAAACTGTTTACAGGACAGACCGATCAACGTGTTTTTAAATGGTTTTATATTGGGCTCAGCTGTGGCGGCGCAGGGATGACACTCCTGAAACCTGCAGATGACATGGCCCTGGAGGCTCACGCGGTGGACCCTGAAGCTCTGGGACAGTACCAGCAGGAGGTGGACGCCTCCTGTTCACTGAGGGCTTAACATCTCCAAAACTAAAGAACTGTGCTGTGGACCCAGGGCAAAGTTTCCTCCTAAACACAGCCCTCAGCGTCCAGGGGCAGCTGGTGGGGCAGGGGCAGTCTTTAAATGCCTCAGGACCTGAAATTGATATTGGTCTGTCTTTTAAACATCACACTGACTCTGTGTGTGTGTGAGCACAACAGCGCCTCCACCTGGTGAGGACACCGAGGTCTTTTAATGTCAAGAAAGACATTTTAACAAAGGTTTACAAGTCACTCATAGAATCCATAATTACTTTTAACAACACATCATGGTTCAACTTTTGGACAGCCAAAGATAAATCCTTCAGACTGTTACCATCAGGCAGGCGCTATCTATCTATCTATCTATCTATCATCTATCTATCTATCTATCTATCTATCTATCCTCGGTAAAACGGGCGGAGCAAGAACACATTCGGGGATTTAGAGTGAACTCACCAAGAAGCAGACTTTGAATTGGAACAGGACTTGGGCTGTGACACATGACGTTTCACTAGAACACAAGTCCACAGAAGTACACATACTGCGTACTGAGAAACGGCCCAGTACAGAGCGGGACCATCTACCAGAGATTTGGTCTGGGGGCGGAGCTTTATGTTATTATTATTATTGTTATATATATTTGAGAACAGGCCGCTGCCTTTGACTTATTCATTCATACTGAGAGAGTTTGTTTGTTATAAACCAGGAAGACACAGATCTGCCTCAGCCTCAGAGCTGCTCTTTAAAAGAGTTTTATACTGAACTCAGCTCTCTTCTGTTTTACTCTCAGCTCTAAACAACAACAGTACTCTTCACTCTGTTACCAGCTCAAATGAAGCGTCTCTGCTCTGAGTTTGTTCACTTTGGTAAAGCTGCTGCTGGAAACTTCCTGTGTCTCTTTTAAAATACAAACCTTGAACTTTTTGGTGCAATCAGGGCTTTAATTGTGAAAAAGACTAAATTCAAATAGAACGGTGCAGTCAAATAAAAGGTATAAATGTACATTTTATTCAGAAATAGAGTGTTTCTAAAGTTCTAACCACAAAAAGAGATCAGAGTGGGCGATTGTGAGTTTCTCGTTTCTCAGGAACTGATAAAATCAGCCTGTGCTGTTTTTAATGGTTGCACTTGGCAGACATTTTGTGATGTCTTCTTCAATAGCGGACATTTTGCAGAGAGCTACAGAGTGGGACAGGCATTTGGTCTGGGGGCGGAGCTTTAACTGCGTCACTCAGAGCGAGTGCCTGCTGCATGGCCGTGTTATCACAAAAGCAATCTCTGTTTGACTGTGAACGTAACTGTTAACTTATAGGTTACACACATAAAAGATGATAGAGTTTATTTAGTAAGGGATTAAAGGTTGAAGTTTAAGAGGAAAAAGGTGACAGATCTGATTTTACTGAGGCTGCACAATTTATCACAAGTTTATTGTTACTGCAACTTCAGCAATATCCATCTGGCTACAAACTAAATGTATGGCATTAATGTTGTGGTCCTCCATCTGACAGAGGTTTACACTGAAGAGTCATTTTCCACCAGAGCCGCAAAGAATATGTCACCAAATACAAATATTTAAAGTCCAGATTTAGTTCTGGTTTAGACCTGGTTTAGACCTGGTTTAGTCCTGGTTTAGTCCTGGTTTAGTCCTGGTTTAGACCTGGTTTACACCTGGTTTAGACCTGGTTTAGTCCTGGTTTAGACCTGGTTTAGACCTGGTTTTGTCCTGGTTTAGTCCTGGTTTAGACCTGGTTTAGACCTGGTTTAGTCCTGGTTTAGACCTGGTTTAGACCTGGTTTAGTCTTGGTTTAGTCCTGGTTTAGACCTGGTTTAGTCCTGGTTTAGACCTGGTTTAGTTCTGGTTTAGTTCTGGTTTAGTCCTGGTTTAGACCTGGTGTAGACCTGGTTGAGTCTTGGTTTAGTCCTGGTTTAGACCTGGTTTAGTCTTGGTTTAGACCTGGTTTAGTCCTGGTTTAGTCCTGGTTTAGACCTGGTTTAGTCTTGGTTTAGTCTTGGTTTAGACCTGGTTTAGACCTGGTTTAGTTCTGGTTTAGTCCTGGTTTAGACCTGGTTTAGTCCTGGTTTAGACCTGGTTTAGTTCTGGTTTAGTTCTGGTTTAGTCCTGGTTTAGACCTGGTTTAGTCCTGGTTTAGTTCTGGTTTAGTCCTGGTTTAGTTCTGTGAACTCACCAAGAAGCAGACTTTGAATTGGAACAGGACTTGGGCTGTGACACATGACGTTTCACTAGAACACAAGTCCACAGAAGTACACATACTGCGTACTGAGAAACGGCCCAGTACAGAGCGGGACCATCTACCAGAGATTTGGTCTGGGGGCGGAGCTTTATGTTGTTATTATTATTGTTATATATATTTGAGAACAGGCCGCTGCCTTTGACTTATTCATTCATACTGAGAGAGTTTGTTTGTTATAAACCAGGAAGACACAGATCTGCCTCAGCCTCAGAGCTGCTCTTTAAAAGAGTTTTATACTGAACTCAGCTCTCTTCTGTTTTACTCTCAGCTCTAAACAACAACAGTACTCTTCACTCTGTTACCAGCTCAAATGAAGCGTCTCTGCTCTGAGTTTGTTCACTTTGGTAAAGCTGCTGCTGGAAACTTCCTGTGTCTCTTTTAAAATACAAACTTTGAACTTTTTGGTGCATTCAGGGCTTTTATTGTAAATAAGACTAAATTCAGATAGAACGGTGCAGTCAAATAAATGGTATAAATGTACATTTTATTCAGAAATAGAGTGTTTCTAAAGTTCTAACCACAAAAAGAGATCAGAGTGGGCGATTGTGAGTTTCTCGTTTCTCTGGAACTGATAAAATCAGCCTGTGCTGTTTTTAATGGTTGCACTTGGCAGACATTTTGTGATGTCTTCTTCAATAGCGGACATTTTGCTGAGAGCTACAGAGTGGGACAGGCATTTGGTCTGGGGGCGGAGCTTTAACTGCGTCACTCAGAGCGAGTGCCTGCTGCATGGCCGTGTTATCACAAAAGCAATCTCTGTTTGACTGTGAACGTAACTGTTAACTTATAGGTTACACACATAAAAGATGATAGAGTTTATTTAGTAAGGGATTAAAGGTTGAAGTTTAAGAGGAAAAAGGTGACAGATCTGATTTTACTGAGGCTGCACAATTTATCACAAGTTTATTGTTACTGCAACTTCAGCAATATCCATCTGGCTACAAACTAAATGTATGGCATTAATGTTGTGGTCCTCCATCTGACAGAGGTTTACACTGAAGAGTCATTTTCCACCAGAGCCGCAAAGAATATGTGACCAAATACAAATATTTAAAGTCCAGATTTAGATCTGGTTTAGACCTGGTTTAGACCTGGTTTAGTCCTGGTTTAGTCCTGGTTTAGTCCTGGTTTAGACCTGGTTTACACCTGGTTTAGCCCTGGTTGAGTCCTGGTTTAGACCTGGTTTAGTCCTGGTTTAGACCTGGTTTAGACCTGGTTTTGTCCTGGTTTAGTCCTGGTTTAGACCTGGTTTAGACCTGGTTTTGTCCTGGTTGAGACCTGGTTTAGACCTGGTTTAGTCTTGGTTTAGTCCTGGTTTAGACCTGGTTTAGTCCTGGTTTAGACCTGGTTTAGTTCTGGTTTAGTTCTGGTTTAGTCCTGGTTTAGACCTGGTGTAGACCTGGTTGAGTCTTGGTTTAGTCCTGGTTTAGACCTGGTTTAGTCTTGGTTTAGACCTGGTTTAGTCCTGGTTTAGTCCTGGTTTAGACCTGGTTTAGTCTTGGTTTAGTCTTGGTTTAGTCCTGGTTTGGACCTGGTTTAGTCCTGGTTTAGTCTTGGTTTAGTCCTGGTTTAGACCCGGTTTAGTCCTGGTTTAGACCTGGTTTAGACCTGGTTTAGTCTTGGTTTAGACCTATTTTAGTCTTGGTTTAGTCTTGGTTTAGTCCTGGTTTAGACCTGGTTTAGTCCTGGTTTAGACCAGGTTTAGTTCTGGTTTAGACCTGGTTTAGACCTGGTTTAGTCTTGGTTTAGTCCTGGTTTAGTCCTGGTTTAGACCTGGTTTAGTTCTGGTTTTGTTCTGGTTTAGTCCTGGTTTAGACCTGGTTTAGTTCTGGTTTAGACCTGGTTTAGTCTTGGTTTAGTCCTGGTTTAGACCTGGTTTAGTTCTGGTTTAGACCTGGTTTAGTCCTGGTTTAGACCTGGTTTAGTTCTGGTTTAGTTCTGGTTTAGTTCTGGTTTAGTCCTGGTTTAGACCTAGTTTAGTACTGGTTTAGACCTGGTTTAGTTCTGGTTTAGTCCTGGTTTAGACCTGTTTTAGACCTGGTTTAGTCCTGGTTTAGTCCTGGTTTAGTTCTGGTTTAGTCCTGGTTTAGTTCTGTGAACTCACCAAGAAGCAGACTTTGAATTGGAACAGGACTTGGGCTGTGACACATGACGTTTCACTAGAACACAAGTCCACAGAAGTACACATACTGCGTACTGAGAAACGGCCCAGTACAGAGCGGGACCATCTACCAGAGATTTGGTCTGGGGGCGGAGCTTTATGTTGTTATTATTATTGTTATATATATTTGAGAACAGGCCGCTGCCTTTGACTTATTCATTCATACTGAGAGAGTTTGTTATAAACCAGGAAGACACAGATCTGCCTCAGCCTCAGAGCTGCTCTTTAAAAGAGTTTTATACTGAACTCAGCTCTCTTCTGTTTTACTCTCAGCTCTAAACAACAACAGTACTCTTCACTCTGTTACCAGCTCAAATGAAGCGTCTCTGCTCTGAGTTTGTTCACTTTGGTAAAGCTGCTGCTGGAAACTTCCTGTGTCTCTTTTAAAATACAAACTTTGAACTTTTTGGTGCAATGAGGGCTTTTATTGTAAAAAAGACTAAATTCAGATAGAACGGTGCAGTCAAATAAATGGTATAAATGTACATTTTATTCAGAAATAGAGTGTTTCTAAAGTTCTAACCACAAAAAGAGATCAGAGTGGGCGATTGTGAGTTTCTCGTTTCTCTGGAACTGATAAAATCAGCCTGTGCTGTTTTTAATGGTTGCACTTGGCAGACATTTTGTGATGTCTTCTTCAATAGCGGACATTTTGCAGAGAGCTACAGAGTGGGACAGGCATTTGGTCTGGGGGCGGAGCTTTAACTGCGTCACTCAGAGCGAGTGCCTGCTGCATGGCCGCGTTATCACAAAAGCAATCTCTGTTTGACTGTGAACGTAACTGTTAACTTATAGGTTACACACATAAAAGATGATAGAGTTTATTTAGTAAGGGATTAAAGGTTGAAGTTTAAGAGAAAAAAGGTGACAGATCTGATTTTACTGAGGCTGCACAATTTATCACAAGTTTATTGTTACTGCAACTTCAGCAATATCCATCTGGCTACAAACTAAATGTATGGCATTAATGTTGTGGTCCTCCATCTGACAGAGGTTTACACTGAAGAGTCATTTTCCACCAGAGCCACAAAGAATATGTGACCAAATACAAATATTTAAAGTCCAGATTTAGTCCTGGTTTAGACCTGGTTTAGACCTGGTTTAGTCCTGGTTAAGTTCTGGTTTAGACCTGGTTTAGACCTGGTTTAGTCCTGGTTAAGTTCTGGTTTAGACCTGGTTTAGACCTGGTTTAGTCCTGGTTTAGTTCTGGTTTAGACCTGGTTTAGACCTGGTTTATTCTTGGTTTGTCCTGGTTTAGTCCAGGTTCTGTCCTGGTTTAGACCTGATTTAGACCTGGTTTAGTCCTGGTTTAGACCTGGTTTAGTCCTGGTTTAGTTCTGGTTTAGACCTGGTTTAGTCCTGGTTTAGACCTGGTTTAGTTCTGATTTAGTCCTGGTTTAGTATTGGTTTAGTCCTGGTTTAGTGCAGGTTTAGACCTGGTTTAGTCCTGGTTTAGACCTGGTTTAGTCCTGGTTTAGACCTGGTTTACACCTGGTTTAGACCTGGTTTAGTCCTGGTTTAGACCTGGTTTAGACCTGGTTTTGTCCTGGTTGAGACCTGGTTTAGACCTGGTTTAGACCTGGTTTAGTCCTGGTTTAGACCTGGTTTAGACCTGATTTAGTCCTGGTTTAGACCTGGTTTAGACCTGGTTTAGTTCTGGTTTAGACCTGGTTTAGACCTGGTTTAGACCTGGTTTAGTTCTGGTTTAGACCTGGTTTAGACCTGGTTTAGACCTGGTTTAGTCCTGGTTTAGTCCTGGTTTAGACCTGGTTTAGTTCTGGTTTAGACCTGGTTTAGTCCTGGTTTAGACCTGGTTTAGACCTGGTTTAGACCTGGTTTAGACCTGGTTTAGTCCTGGTTTAGACCTGGTTTAGTCCTGGTTTAGACCTGGTTTAGACCTGGTTTAGACCTGGTTTAGACCTGGTTTAGTCCTGGTTTAGTCCTGGTTTAGTCCTGGTTTAGACCTGGTTTAGACCTGTTTCAGTCCTTGGTTAGTCCTGGTTTAGTCCATGGAGTTATAGTTCTGCTTTAGTTTAATTGAACTTTCTATCCTCACTCACTAACAATATTAATGATTTGGTCCTTTATTTGAAAATAGAAAATAGAAAGTGGAACCATCGAGGGGCACTTAAACTGAATTTATGTCATGATTTAAGCTCGGCAGAAATTTTGTGATGTCTTCTCCAATAGCAGCCATTTTGTTGAAATGTGACTGTTGGTTCTGTACTTCTTGTGTTTTAGCAGCTTTGTGGTTTAGGCTTTAGTTTAGTCTTGCTTTAGTCCTGGTTTAGACCTGGGTTAGACCTGGTTTAGTCTTGCTTTAGTCCTGGTTTAGACCTGGGTTAGTTGTGGGTAATTCTTATTGGTGGATGAAGTATTTAAAAGCTGTATTCAAGTAAACAAACTGTTACTTCAAAGATAATATTTTTCAAGTAGAAGTGCAATTACCCAACACAACTTTTACTCCAGTAAATGTAAAAAATACTGAGTATAAAAGTAACTTAGAAAATACATTTGAATGTTTTTCCACCATTAGTTAGTCCTGTTTCAGTTCTGTTTCAGTCTTACTTTAGTTCTTGTAGTCCTGGATTAGTCCTGTTTTAGTTTTCATTTAGCCTTGTTTTAGTCCTAGTTAAGCTCAAGTTTAGACCTGGTTTTGTCCCGGGTTAGCCTTAAAATGCTATTACATTTCTTTATTTTGCCATAAATTGTATATAAAAAACAAAATAAAGGTAAGGTTCTACAAACAGCTGATAAAACTAAATTAAACTCAATATCTCGGTGGTTTCAAATGTTCAACAGCAAAGACTTCAGCTTTAAAGAGAGAGAAGGAGAGACGTCACAAAGATGAACCGATAAGACTGAGCTAAGAACAGCGGAAACCATCTTTAGACCAGACTTAGACCTGGTCCTGACTGAGACCTGGTCCTGACTGAGACCCGGTCCTGACTGAGACCCGGTCCTGAGTGAGACCTGGTCCTGACTCTGACCTGGTCCTGACTGAGACCTGGTCCTGACTGAGACCTGGTCCTGACCCAGACCTGGACATGGCCCACACAGCGCTGGTGGTGTTTTTGTTCCTCTGCAGCTTTGGTAAGGAATAACTCTCTTGTCTTTGTTTGTGCTGTTTGTGAGCTGATACTGAGAGACTGAGGAGAGCAGTGAAAAAGTCTGAGAAATCTGGATTAAACTGCTCTCTACATGAGAACTGTGTTTATGTTATTATTATGATTGTTATATATATTTGAGAACAGGCCGCTGCCTTTGACTTATTCATTCATACTGAGAGAGTTTGTTATAAACCAGGAAGACACAGATCTGCCTCAGCCTCAGAGCTGCTCTTTAAAAGAGTTTTATACTGAACTCAGCTCTCTTCTGTTTTACTCTCAGCTCTAAACAACAACAGTACTCTTCACTCTGTTACCAGCTCAGATGAAGCGTCTCTGCTCTGAGTTTGTTCACTTTGGTAAAGCTGCTGCTGGAAACTTCCTGTGTCTCTTTTAAAATACAAACTTTGAGCCTTTTGGTGCATTCAGGGCTTTTATTGTGAAAAAGACTAAATTCAGATAGAACAGTGCAGTCAAATAAATGGTATAAATGTACATTTTATTCAGAAATAGAGTGTTTCTAAAGTTCTAACCACAAAAAGAGATCAGAGTGGGCGATTGTGAGTTTCTCGTTTCTCTGGAACTGATAAAATCAGCCTGTGCTGTTTTTAATGGTTGCACTTGGCAGACATTTTGTGATGTCTTCTTCAATAGTGGACATTTTGCAGAGAGCTACAGAGTGGGACAGGCATTTGGTCTGGGGGCGGAGCTTTAACTGCGTCACTCAGAGCGAGTGCCTGCTGCATGGCCGCGTTATCACAAAAGCAATCTCTGTTTGACTGTGAACGTAACTGTTAACTTATAGGTTACACACATAAAAGATGATAGAGTTTATTTAGTAAGGGATTAAAGGTTGAAGTTTAAGAGAAAAAAGGTGACAGATCTGATTTTACTGAGGCTGCACAATTTATCACAAGTTTATTGTTACTGCAACTTCAGCAATATCCATCTGGCTACAAACTAAATGTATGGCATTAATGTTGTGGTCCTCCATCTGACAGAGGTTTACACTGAAGAGTCATTTTCCACCAGAGCCACAAAGAATATGTGACCAAATACAAATATTTAAAGTCCAGATTTAGTTCTGGTTTAGACCTGGTTTAGACCTGGTTTAGTCCTGGTTTAGACCTGGTTTAGACCTGGTTTAAACCTGGTTTAGTCCTGGTTAAGACCTGGTTTAGACCTGGTTTAGACCTGGTTTAAACCTGGTTTAGTCCTGGTTTAGTCCTGGTTTAGACCTGGTTTAGTCCTGGTTTAGTCCTGGTTTAGACCTGGTTTAAACCTGGTTTAGTCCTGGTTTAGTCCTGGTTTAGACCTGGTTTAGTCCTGGTTTAGTCCTGGTTTAGACCTGGTTGAGACCTGGTTTAGTCCTGGTTTAGTCCTGGTTTAGACCTGGTTTAGACCTGGTTTAGTCCTGGTTTAGTCCTGGTTTAGACCTGGTTTAGTCCTGGTTTAGTCCTGGTTTAGACCTGGTTTAGACCTGGTTTAGTCCTGGTTTAGACCTGGTTTAGACCTGGTTTAGACCTGGTTTAGTCCTGGTTTTGTCTTGTTTCAGTACATTTACAGCAGATTTGCAGCAGCATTTACCTGCGCAGTGTCTCTTTATCACCACGCCCACAAATAGAAAACACAATTTTTTAAGCTGCACTCTCAATTTAGCACCGTCTGAGTAAATCTGGTGCTAAATGTCTCACAATAATGTTATTGTCCTCCATCTGACAGAGGTTTATGCTCAAGAGTCATTTTCCACCAGAGCCAGAAAGAATATGTGACCAAATACAAATATTTAAAGTCCAAATTTAGCCCTGGTTTAGTCCAGAGGCGTATATTTCTTCCTTAGTTTGATTGAACTTACTGTCCCAGTAAAGTGTCTGTAAATATTTCCATCATATTGTTATCGTAATATAAAATATGGTTATGGCATTTCACATGTTTTTCTCGTATCAGGCAGCCCTAGATTTTACTGCCATAACGGCTAATTATCTCTGTAACAAAAAACTAACTCTACCCTAACCTGAACCTTTACAAGTTTGGCAAATAAACTCTCGCAGCAGCAAGTCTCAGACGTGCACCAGGGCCGTGCACGAGCACAACATCACTATCTCAGGCCGAGCCAAGGCTTTTTTGTTTGTTTGTTTGTGGTTTCTGGCACAGCACTGAGCATCATGTGACCAACAGCAGCCATCTTAGGAAACATCATGACTATTATATTTTATACCAATGACACAAATGTTCACTAACAATATTAATGCTTTGGTCCTTTATTTGAAAATACACAGTTTCTACTTTTACTGAACTTATGATACTGAGCCAGAAACAGAGTCTCTTTTGGAGCAAATCCCAGTTTTGTGAACTGATTGTGTGTGTTTGTGTGTTTGTGTGTTTGTGTGTTTGTGTGTTTGTGTTTGTGTGTTTGTGTGTTTGTGTTTGTGTGTTTGTGTGTTTGTGTGTTTGTGTGTTTGTGTGTTTGTGTTTGTGTGTTTGTGTGTTTGTGTTTGTGTGTTTGTGTGTTTGTGTGTTTGTGTTTGTGTGTTTGTGTGTTTGTGTTTGTGTGTTTGTGTGTTTGTGTGTTTGTGTGCAGGGATCCTGGCTGCAGACTCCAGCTCCACAGGTGACCACACACTGCCTCTTCTCACTTCACTTTAGTTAAACTGTTGTATAAACTTGTGTTTGTATTTGACAAAGTGTTTTTCTCAGAGCACAGTTTTTCTGCTTTTCCATCTGATAAAGAAGTGAAATGTGTGTCCTACAAAGAGCCGTTAGGATCATAAACCATGCAGGACATTTTAACCTCAGTAATGGACTCTTTCTAAATGTAGAGCCCCAACCTAAAAGTGATGGACATCTCCAGTTTAAAGAAGTTTAACTTATGTTTGAATGAGAACGTGAAAAGACAGAAGAATCAAAATAAGACTTTCAGAAAAACTCTGCAGGGACTCACATTTAACTCAGACTTTAGGCTTTGTTACTGTGTCTTCATCTCTGTCCACTGCAGTAAAACTGTAGTTTATGAGGAGGTCCTGTAGGGGGCGCCACATCCTAATGTCACCCAGGGCACAGGACATGGCTCCACAGTGTAAATGTGAGGAGCAGGAATTGAACCGCCAACCTACAGCGACTGAGCGACCACTTTACCCACTTTACCTATTTTCTGTTTACCCAGATTCAGTTTCACTTAACTCCAGAGATCTGTGTTTAGTAAAGTTTAAAGCTCTGAGATAAACACTGAGGCAGGATTTAAATATAGATTAATAATAAAGAGTTTTGGTGATGGTCTCATTTCTCCAGAGCCGTTTGGCCTCAGGTTGGTGGGAGGAGCCAGCCGCTGTCAGGGAGAGCTGCAGGTGAAACCACAGGAGCAGAACTGGACAACTGTGGATCCATCTGAGTTTAATCTGCAGTTTGCAAACAGAGCGTGTGCAGAGCTGGGCTGTGGCTCTGCTGTTTCTGTGAGAAAACAAAGTGGTTCAAGAAGAGAAACATCATTAATCAAACCTGACTGTGAAGAGACTTCACTGAGCGACTGTTTTGAGGACTGGCACATCTCTCTCTGTCTCCAGTCTGGAGGTGAAATGTTTAGGTAAGAACTTTAAAATCCTTTTCTTCCACAGCAGCTGCATCCTCTGAGATCTGTGAGCTCAGAAACTCAGATAAATCCATCTTGTCCTCCATAACAATCTCTGTTTGAGTCTGAACCACTGCTGGTTTGACCAATGGTGTCACAGTGTTCTGAGTGGGCGGGGCATAGGGGAAAGGGAATGGTATTTATACAACGCTTTAACTATGACACAAGTCACCCAAAGCGCTTTACACACAGTAGGGAAGGGGTATTTCATTCACTCCATACTCGGTGGTGGTAAGCTACACAGGTTTGACTCTTACTGATTCATGTAAACAACATGGAGCTAAAGACGTTAGCATAGATGCTATATTTACAAAAATGCTCTTTAGTCTGTGACATCACAGCTCTGCAGCCAATCAGAGGCAGCTGTGGGACTTTAGTAACCAGGCAACAAGATGATCTGCTTCAGACAAACGCTCGTTATCCACAGATCATCCTGTTTATCCAGGACTAATGTCCCCCAGCTGTCTCTGTCCCTGTTGTCTCAGAGCCGCGACGTCTCAGAGCCGCGACGTCTCAGAGCCGCGACGTCTCAGAGCCGCGACGTCTCAGAGCTGTGTGTGTGTCCACAGACTCTGTGAGGCTCCGGGGGCCCAGCCTGTGCTCAGGATCACTGGAGCTCCACCAGAACCAGTCCTGGAGCCCAGTCTGTGAAGGGGACTTTGACCTGCAGGATGCAGAGGTGGTCTGCAGGGAGCTGGGCTGTGGGGCTCCTTCTCTCCTCCAGGGGGCGCTCTATGGAGAGGGCGGGGCTCTGGGACAGTTCCAGTGCCAGGGCCATGAGTCTGCTCTGATGGACTGTCCCAGGTCCAGCTCAGGGAACACCTGCTCATCTGGAACAGCTGTGGAGCTCACCTGCTCAGGTAAAAAGGGGCGGGGCTCTCACCTGCTCAGGTAAAACGGGGTGGGGCTCTCACCTGCTCAGGTAAAAAGGGGCGGGGCTCTCACTTGCTCAGGTGAGCTGTGGTCTCTGTCTTTATGCTCTCTCATACTCACAGCAGACACAGAGTTTCTAAACTCACTGCTGTCTCAGCTCAGTCCAGACTCCACTGGCTCTGGACCTGGCTCTGGACCTGGCTCTGGACCTGGCTCTGGACCTGGCTCTGGACCTGGTTCTGGATCTGGCTCTGGACCTGGTTCTGGACCTGGCTCTGGACCTGGCTCTGGACCTGGCTCTGGACCTGGCTCTGGACCTGGTTCTGGACCTGGTTCTGGACCTGGCTCTGGACCTGGCTCTGGACCTGGTTCTGGACCTGGTTCTGGCTCTGGCTCTGGACCTGGTTCTGGACCTGGTTCTGGACCTGGTTCTGGACCTGGCTCTGGACCTGGTTCTGGACCTGGTTCTGGACCTGGTTCTGGACCAGGTTTAGGACCAGCTTCAGGTCTCAGCTCACATCACCATCAGAGAGGGCCCCACTCTCCTGCAGGAGGACACCAAGAGTCTTCTAAAGACAACACTTTGTCCAGACGCCTTTCCTGTTTAACCTTTGACCTTTTTAGAGAAAATGTTTAGACACAGATCCACATTTATTCTTCTGTTATCCACAGGTGAAACTAAATCCTCTTAGGTTCTGAGCTCTGGGTCACTCTGTCACATCCACTGCAGCTGTAGTTCACTCAGGGACCAGTGGGGGGCCACAGCCCACACATTGAGAAGCCCTCCTCATGTTGAGCTTCTGTGTGAGTTCCTGTGGTCCCAGTCTGAGCTGCTTTATATCAGTTTAAATAAATCCCACACAGAGGACACTCCTCTGCTCTGCTCCTCTCTCTCTGGACTTTTATTCACCTTTCTCTGTCTTTGTCAGACCCTGATGATGTCAGGCTGGTGGGCGGAGCCAGTCGCTGTGATGGGACGCTGCAGGTTAAACATTTGGACCAATGGAGAGACGCGGGGATGTCTGACTGGAACCTGAGGACAGGAGCTGCAGTTTGTCAGCGTCTGGACTGTGGCTCTGTGGTTTCTGCTGAAATGAGAAGAGTTCCTGATCGTTCTGTTTGGTGGCTCAGCTCCTCCTGTGTCCACTCCACTTCTTCACTGAGAGACTGTGTGGAGGACACATCCAGCTCCTACCTCTCCTCCCTCACCTGTTCAGGTAACTCTGCTCTTCATCCTCACAGTGATGTGTAGAGAATGTTGAGTGTTGGGGCCCAGTGAGGAGCATGTGCAGTATTCTCAGAGTAAAGAGCTGTGTGTGTGTCCACAGACTCTGTGAGGCTCCGGGGGCCCAGCCTGTGCTCAGGATCACTGGAGCTCCACCAGAACCAGTCCTGGAGCCCAGTCTGTGAAGGGGACTTTGACCTGCAGGATGCAGAGGTGGTCTGCAGGGAGCTGGGCTGTGGGGCTCCTTCTCTCCTCCAGGGGGCGCTCTATGGAGAGGGCGGGGCTCTGGGACAGTTCCAGTGCCAGGGCCATGAGTCTGCT
The DNA here is from genome assembly GCA_020698575.1 of Bostrychus sinensis. Lineage (NCBI taxonomy): Eukaryota > Metazoa > Chordata > Actinopteri > Gobiiformes > Eleotridae > Bostrychus > Bostrychus sinensis. The sequence continues at coordinate 36,371,564 of CM036246.1, read as the reverse complement.
CTGATGGACTGTCCCAGGTCCAGCTCAGGGAACACCTGCTCATCTGGAACAGCTGTGGAGCTCACCTGCTCAGGTAAAAAGGGGCGGGGCTCTCACCTGCTCAGGTAAAAAGGGGCGGGGCTCCTCTGTGTTCTTCCTCTGATTGGTGCGTTCCAGATGAAGTGAGACTCCTGATTGTAGACAGAACAGCGTGGTCTTCCTTGGGTCACACAGCGATTCTTTGGAAGCACAGATCTCACTGTGTCCTGAGTTTTAGAGATCACTGTTACACAAGTTACATCAGAGCAACACAAAACTACCCAGCATGCACTGGGTCCATCAGATCTGTGTCTGACTGAATCATCTCTGACCATAGCTGTGTCCCAATTCAACGGCTGCAGCCTTCGTCGGCTACATTTGAGGCTGATTACGTCACAGTCAGCGCGAGTGTCCCAATTCGAAGGCTACTTCAAATGCAGCCGACGAATGCGGCCTTCCTTTCCCGCTGAACAAAGGCTGCATCGGGTGCATCCTTCGCGGCCCAACATATCCCATGATTCACTGCGCGCTGCTTGTCTGACGTTTGAAGATGGCAAAGGCGGGGAGAGCTGCTCAAACTCCTCCAGGAGTAAATTAAACAAAATAAAAAATTAAATAAGTGTAATTTCTGGCTCCATTTCTGCTCATGTGACCAATGAATAAAGTGAATTAGCGAGCAGCTGCGGTCCTGGTTGCTAGGCAACAGCGGCGCAAACGTGAGAGGAGGAGCAGGTGCTGACGTACGCTCCGTGGACCGGACCGTCCCATTTCAGCTCAGCCTTTGTGGTCCACGAAGGCCACAAGAAGAAGTAGCCTCCGTGGACCGCGACCTTCAAGGCTGCAGCCGTTGAATTGGGACACAGCTCATAACTCACCTAATCACTTCTTCTTCTCTCTGTTCAGACCCAGAGCCAGTCAGGTTGGTGGGAGGGGCCAGTCGCTGTGCTGGGGCTGTGGAGGTGAGACTCAGAGGAAACTGGAGACCTGTGGCTGTTTATGACTCCTGGGACCTGGAGGCTACAGCTGCTGTGTGTCGAGACCTGGACTGTGGCTCAGCTGTTTCTGGAGAGGAAAGAAATGATTTTCCAGAGAGACCTGTGTGGTTGGTCACACCTGACTGTGTGAAGAAGTCTGCTCTGAGAGACTGTGTCGGGGATGTAGACATCAGTTTCACCTGGAGCCTGGAGGTGGTGTGTTCAGGTAACAGTAAAAGCCTGAGTTACTCAGATTCATTCTTCTCCCTCTCTCCAGATGTGTTCACTCCAGATGTGTTCATTCCAGATGTGTTATTCCAGATGTGTTATTCCAGATGTTCCTGAGGAATATGTTTGTTGTGGACAGAGTCTCATTGTCCCAGGACTGAGTTTTAGACTGAGTCCCACAGATTCTGCTCTGTGTCTGTTTTTATTGTGAACTTGTGACTCACAGATAAATCTCTGTTCCCATTGGTCAGTATTAATCACATGAGACTGAAGAGCGTCCAATGGCCTCTCTCCACAGATTTACTGACCCGCCCCGACATCTCCCTGTCCGTCTCTGCTGACGGGGTCTCCGAGGCCCAGCCGCAGGGGCTCCGGGTGCTGCCGGGCTCAGACTTCAGTGTCAGGTGCTCTGTTGAACCACAGTACCCAGGAGGCTCCTTCCAGCTCATCTCTCCCACTGTGGACCCGGCTCAGAACCGCACCCTGCCGGCCGTCAATCACTCCGCCCACTTCCTGTTCTCTGACGCCGGCCCCGCCCACAAAGGAGGCTACGCCTGCGTTTACCAGCCTTCATGTTTTCTCCCATAACTTCTCCTCTCAGAGCCACAGCCTCTATCTCTCTCTCGGAGGTAAGTTCTTCTGGTTTTTCCTTCAGAGCCGTGATAATAATGGTTTAAAAAGGCCTCATGTCTCTGTCTCCATGTGATGTGTTCCAGCCTTGGACTCTGAGCTGATCATCAGAGCGCTGCTCATTCTCCTGCTGACGCTCATCTATATCCCTGCTCTGTACTACTACTGTAAGGTACTGGCCCCTGGAGCACCATGAGGGCCCCTCAGGGTCAGGGACATTACACTAGGGCCCCTCAGGGTCAGGGACATTACACTAGGGCCCCTCAGGGTCAGGGACATTACACTAGGGCCCCTCAGGGTCAGGGACATTACACTAGGGCCCCTCAGGGTCAGGGACATTACACTAGGACCCCTCAGGGTCAGAGACAGTACACTAGGGCCCCTCAGGGTCAGGGACATTACACTAGGGCCCCTCAGGGTCAGGGACATTACACTAGGGCCCCCTCAGGGTCACAGACATTACACTAGGGCCCCTCAGGGTCAGGGACATTACACTAGGGCCCCTCAGGGTCAGGGACATTACACTAGGGCCCCTCAGGGTCAGGGACATTACAGTAGGGCCCCTCAGGGTCAGGGACATTACACTAGGGGCCCTCAGGATCATGTACATTACACTAGGGGCCCTCAGTCCTGATGTATTAACAGATTTTTCTTTGTGTCCTGTAGTTTCGAGCCACCAGGGGTCGCCAGAGGAGACGACAGAGAGCTGCTCCTGAAGACCTCACTGTGAGAGAAGAAGAAACTCAGGTCTAGTCCAGGTCTAGTCCAGGTCTAGTCCAGGTCTAGTCCAGGTCCAGTCCAGGTCTAGTCCAGGTGTAGTCCAGGTCTAGTCCAGGTCTAGTCCAGGTGTAGTCCAGGTCTAGTCCAGGTGTAGTCCAGGTGTAGTCCAGGTGTAGTCCAGGTCTAGTCCAGGTGTAGTCCAGGTCTAGTCCAGGTCTAGTCCAGGTCTAGTCCAGGTCTAGTCCAGGTGTAGTCCAGGTCTAGTCCAGGTCTAGTCCAGGTGTAGTCCAGGTGTAGTCCAGGTGTAGTCCAGGTCTAGTCCAGGTCTAGTCCAGGTGTAGTCCAGGTCTAGTCCAGGTGTAGTCCAGGTCTAGTCCAGGTGTAGTCCAGGTCTAGCCCAGGTCTAGTCCAGGTGTAGTCCAGGTGTAGTCCAGGTGTAGTCCAGGTGTAGTCCAGGTCTAGTCCAGGTCTAGTCCAGGTGTAGTCCAGGTGTAGTCCAGGTGTAGTCCAGGTCTAGTCCAGGTGTAGTCCAGGTGTAGTCCAGGTCTAGTCCAGGTGTAGTCCAGGTGTAGTCCAGGTGTAGTCCAGGTCTAGTCCAGGTCTAGTCCAGGTGTAGTCCAGGTCTAGTCCAGGTGTAGTCCAGGTGTAGTCCAGGTCTAGTCCAGGTCTAGTCCAGGTGTAGTCCAGGTCTAGTCCAGGTGTAGTCCAGGTGTAGTCCAGGTGTAGTCCAGGTGTAGTCCAGGTCTAGTCCAGGTCTAGTCCAGGTGTAATCCAGGTCTAGTCCAGGTCTAGTCCAGGTCTAGTCCAGGTCTAGTGCAGGTGTAGTCCAGGTCTAGTCCAGGTGTAGTCCAGGTCTAGTCCAGGTCTAGTGCAGGTCTAGTCCAGGAGTAGTCCAGGTCTAGTCCAGGTGTAGTCCAGGTCTAGTCCAGGTCTAGTCCAGGTGTAGTCCAGGTCTAGTCCAGGTCTAGTCCAGGTGTAGTCCAGGTCTAGTCCAGGTCTAGTCCAGGAGTAGTCCAGGTCTAGTCCAGGTGTAGTCCAGGTCTAGTCCAGGTGTAGTCCAGGTGTAGTCCAGGTCTAGTCCAGGTGTAGTCCAGGTGTAGTCCAGGTGTAGTCCAGGTGTAGTCCAGGTCTAGTCCAGGTCTAGTCCAGGAGTAGTCCAGGTCTAGTCCAGGTCTAGTCCAGGAGTAGTCCAGGTCTAGTCCAGGTCTAGTCCAGGTGTAGTCCAGGTCTAGTCCAGGTCTAGTCCAGGTCTAGTCCAGGTGTAGTCCAGGTCTAGTCCAGGAGTAGTCCAGGTCTAGTCCAGGTCTAGTCCAGGTGTAGTCCAGGTCTAGTCCAGGTCTAGTCCAGGTCTAGTCCAGGTCTAGTCCAGGTGTAGTCCAGGTCTAGTCCAGGTGTAGTCCAGGTGTAGTCCAGGTCTAGTCCAGGTCTAGTCCAGGTGTAGTCCAGGTCTAGTCCAGGTGTAGTCCAGGTCTAGTCCAGGTCTAGTCCAGGTCTAGTCCAGGTCTAGCCCAGATCTAGTCCAGGTCTAGTCCAGGTGTAGTCCAGGTGTAGTCCAGGTGTAGTCCAGGTCTAGTCCAGGTCTAGTCCAGGTGTAGTCCAGGTCTAGTCCAGGTGTAGTCCAGGTCTAGTCCAGGTCTAGTCCAGGTCTAGTCCAGGTCTAGCCCAGGTCTAGTCCAGGTCTAGTCCAGGTGTAGTCCAGGTGTAGTCCAGGTGTAGTCCAGGAGTAGTCCAGGTCTAGTCCAGGTCTAGTCCAGGAGTAGTCCAGGTCTAGTCCAGGTCTAGTCCAGGTGTAGTCCAGGTCTAGTCCAGGAGTAGTCCAGGTCTAGTCCAGGTCTAGTCCAGGTCTAGTCCAGGTGTAGTCCAGGTGTAGTCCAGGTCTAGTCCAGGTGTAGTCCAGGTGTAGTCCAGGTGTAGTCCAGGTGTAGTCCAGGTGTAGTCCAGGTCTAGTCCAGGAGTAGTCCAGGTCTAGTCCAGGTCTAGTCCAGGTCTAGTCCAGGTCTAGTCCAGGTGTAGTCCAGGTCTAGTCCAGGTCTAGTCCAGGTGTAGTCCAGGTGTAGTCCAGGTCTAGTCCAGGTGTAGTCCAGGTCTAGTCCAGGTCTAGTCCAGGTGTAGTCCAGGTCTAGTCCAGGTCTAGTCCAGGTCTAGTCCAGGTCTAGTCCAGGTGTAGTCCAGGTCTAGTCCAGGTGTAGTCCAGGTGTAGTCCAGGTCTAGTCCAGGTCTAGTCCAGGTGTAGTCCAGGTCTAGTCCAGGTCTAGTCCAGGTCTAGTCCAGGTCTAGTCCAGGTCTAGTCCAGGTCTAGTCCAGGTCTAGTCCAGGTCTAGTCCAGGTGTAGTCCAGGTGTAGTCCAGGTGTAGTCCAGGTCTAGTCCAGGTCTAGTCCAGGTCTAGTCCAGGTCTAGTCCAGGTCTAGTCCAGGTCTAGTCCAGGTGTAGTCCAGGTGTAGTCCAGGTCTAGTCCAGGTCTAGTCCAGGTCTAGTCCAGGTCTAGTCCAGGTGTAGTCCAGGTCTAGTCCAGGTCTAGTCCAGGTCTAGTCCAGGTCTAGTCCAGGTGTAGTCCAGGTGTAGTCCAGGTCTAGTCCAGGTCTAGTCCAGGTCCTGGATATTTGTGGATTTGTTTGGCTCCATTTGTTTTTAGATTTTAATTCACAGTAAACTTGTTCTGAGGATCCCAGGCTTTTATTCAGTAATGGTTCTGTTTAACTTTGATTCAACAAATATTCATGATCTAAAAATACCTAAAGTAACAGCAGAATATACAGTTGTCCCTTTAAAGAAATGTTTTTGTATTTGAATGTAGTAATGTGATAGCACGTGTTGAATTTAACATCTGTAAATAATATCTAAAATATGTTTATGTTTCAAAGGTTTCATCACAGTTTGGTACAAAGAGTTTGTAAAATGTAAATAAAATCAAATGTGTTTTCTGTGCAGGCAATAAATTAGAATATCTACAAAAATTAAAAAACTTCATTACTTAATTTTTTCATTTTAATTCTAAAAGTTAAAAAATCAGAACAGAGAGCAAATAAATTATAAAAATATATTTTAAAAGTTCTTTATTTCAATTGTAATGTTTGTGTAATATTAGGTCCTGACTAAATGAGAGACTGAGTTTGGTTTTCATTAACTGTGAGCCATAATCTTCATATTTAAAATAAACAGACTCTCCACAATATTCCAGTTTATTGGCCTGTTCCTGCAGCCACTTCCTGAATGTTCTTTTGTTTTCTGTTGTGATGTTTCTTATTTAGACCAAAAAAATAATAAAATCCTTCTGAAAACTGACTCCATGTCCTCCTCTGAAACTAACACTGCACTGGATTTATCATTACTCTAAATATGTACAGAGGAGGGACAGTGAGGTACAGAGGAGGACAGTGAGGTACAGAGGAGGGACAGTGAGGTACAGAGGAGGGACAGTGAGGTACAGAGGAGGACAGTGAGGTACAGAGGAGGGACAGTGAGGTACAGAGGAGGGACAGTGAGGTACAGAGGAGGGACAGTGAGGTACAGAGGAGGGACAGTGAGGTACAGAGGAGGACAGTGAGGTACAGAGGAGGGACAGTGAGGTACAGAGGAGGACAGTGAGGTACAGAGGAGGACAGTGAGGTACAGAGGAGGGACAGTGAGGTACAGAGGAGGGACAGTGAGGTACAGAGGAGGACAGTGAGGTACAGAGGAGGGACAGTTAGGTACAGAGGAGGACAGTGAGGTACAGAGGAGGACAGTGAGGTACAGAGGAGGGACAGTGAGGTACAGAGGAGGGACAGTGAGGTACAGAGGAGGACAGTGAGGTACAGAGGAGGGACAGTGAGGTACAGAGGAGGGACAGTGAGGTACAGAGGAGGGACAGTGAGGTACAGAGGAGGGACAGTGAGGTACAGAGGAGGGACAGTGAGGTACAGAGGAGGACAGTGAAGTACAGAGGAGGGACAGTGAGGTACAGAGGAGGACAGTGAGGTACAGAGGAGGACAGTGAGGTACAGAGGAGGGACAGTGAGGTACAGAGGAGGGACAGTGAGGTACAGAGGAGGGACAGTGAGGTACAGAGGAGGACAGTGAGGTACAGAGGAGGGACAGTGAGGTACAGAGGAGGGACAGTGAGGTACAGAGGAGGGACAGTGAGGTACAGAGGAGGACAGTGAGGTACAGAGGAGGGACAGTGAGGTACAGAGGAGGGACAGTGAGGTACAGAGGAGGGACAGTGAGGGTACAGAGGAGGGACAGTGAGGTACAGAGGAGGGACAGTGAGGTACAGAAGAGGGACAGTGAGGTACAGAGGAGGACAGTGAGGTACAGAGGAGGGACAGTGAGGTACAGAGGAGGGACAGTGAGGTACAGAAGAGGGACAGTGAGGTACAGAGGAGGGACAGTGAGGTACAGAGGAGGGACAGTGAGGTACAGAGGAGGGACAGTGAGAGTACAGAGGAGGGACAGTGAGGTACAGAGGAGGAACAGTGAGGTACAGAGGAGGGACAGTGAGGTACAGAGGAGGACAGTGAGGTACAGAGGAGGGACAGTGAGGTACAGAGGAGGACAGTGAGGTACAGAGGAGGGACAGTGAAGGTACAGAGGAGGACTGTGAGGTACAGAGGAGGGACAGTGAGGTACAGAGGAGGGACAGTGAGGTACAGAGGAGGGACAGTGAGGTACAGAGGAGGACAATGAGGTACAGAGGAGGACAGTGAGGTACAGAGGAGGGACAGTGAGGGTACAGAGGAGGGACAGTGAGGTACAGAGGAGGTACAGTGAGGTACAGAGGAGGACAGTGAGGTACAGAGGAGGGACAGTAAGGTACAGAGGAGGGACAGTGAGGTACAGAGGAGGAACAGTGAGGTACAGAGGAGGGACAGTGAGGTACAGAGGAGGACAGTGAGGTACAGAGGAGGAACAGTGAGGTACAGAGGAGGGACAGTGAGGTACAGAGGAGGGACAGTGAGGTACAGAGGAGGTACAGTGAGGTACAGAGGAGGACAGTGAGGTACAGAGGAGGGACAGTGAGGTACAGAGGAGGGACAGTGAGGTACAGAGGAGGACAGTGAGGTACAGAGGAGGAACAGTGAGAGTACAGAGGAGGGACGGTGAGGTACAGAGGAGGGACAGTGAGATACAGAGGAGGGACAGTGAGGTACAGAGGAGGGACAGTGAGGTACAGAGGAGGACAGTGAGGTACAGAGGAGGAACAGTGAGAGTACAGAGGAGGGACGGTGAAGTACAGAGGAGGGACAGTGAGGTACAGAGGAGGGACAGTGAGGTACAGAGGAGGGACAGTGAGGTACAGAGGAGGACAGTGAGGTACAGAGGAGGACAGTGAGGTACAGAGGAGGGACAGTGAGGGACAGAGGAGGGACGGTGAGGTACAGAGGAGGGACAGTGAGGTACAGAGGAGGAACAGTGAGAGTACAGAGGAGGGACGGTGAAGTACAGATGAGGACAGTGAGGTACAGAGGAGGGACAGTGAGGGACAGAGGAGGGACGGTGAGGTACAGAGGAGGACAGTGAGGTACAGAGGAGGGACAGTGAGGTACAGAGGAGGGACAGTGAGGTACAGAGGAGGACAGTGAGGTACAGAGGAGGAACAGTGAGAGTACAGAGGAGGGACGGTGAAGTACAGAGGAGGGACAGTGAGGTACAGAGGAGGGACAGTGAGGGACAGAGGAGGGACGGTGAGGTACAGAGGAGGGACAGTGAGGTACAGAGGAGGAACAGTGAGAGTACAGAGGAGGGACGGTGAAGTACAGAGGAGGACAGTGAGGTACAGAGGAGGGACAGTGAGGGACAGAGGAGGGACGGTGAGGTACAGAGGAGGACAGTGAGGTACAGAGGAGGGACAGTGAGGTACAGAGGAGGGACAGTGAGGTACAGAGGAGGGACAGTGAGGTACAGAGGAGGGACAGTGAGGTACAGAGGAGGACAGTGAGGTACAGAGGAGGACAGTGAGGTACAGAGGAGGACAGTGAGGTACAGAGGAGGAACAGTGAGAGTACAGAGGAGGGACGGTGAAGTACAGAGGAGGACAGTGAGGTACAGAGGAGGGACAGTGAGGTACAGAGGAGGACAGTGAGGTACAGAGGAGGGACAGTGAGGTACAGAGGAGGGACAGTGAGGTACAGAGGAGGACAGTGAGGTACAGAGGAGGGACAGTGAGGTACAGAGGAGGACAGTGAGGTACAGAGGAGGAACAGTGAGAGTACAGAGGAGGGACGGTGAAGTACAGAGGAGGACAGTGAGGTACAGAGGAGGGACGGTGAAGTACAGAGGAGGACAGTGAGGTACAGAGGAGGGACAGTGAGGTACAGAGGAGGACAGTGAGGTACAGAGGAGGGACAGTGAGGTACAGAGGAGGACAGTGATGTACAGAGGAGGGACAGTGAGGTACAGAGGAGGACAGTGAGGTACAGAGGAGGGACAGTGAGGTACAGAGGAGGACAGTGAGGTACAGAGGAGGGACAGTGAGGTACAGAGGAGGACAGTGAGGTACAGAGGAGGGACAGTGAGGTACAGAGGAGGACAGTGAGGTACAGAGGAAGACAGTGAGGTACAGAGGAGGGACGGTGAAGTACAGAGGAGGGACAGTGAGGTACAGAGGAGGGACAGTGAGGTACAGAGGAGGACAGTGAGGTACAGAGGAGGGACAGTGAGGTACAGAGGAGGGACAGTGAGGTACAGAGGAGGACAGTGAAGTACAGAGGAGGACAGTGAGGTACAGAGGAGGACAGTGAGGTACAGAGGAGGGACAGTGAGGTACAGAGGAGGACAGTGAGGTACAGAGGAGGGACAGTGAGGTACAGAGGAGGGACAGTGAGGTACAGAGGAGGACAGTGAGGTACAGAGGAGGGACAGTGAGGTACAGAGGAGGACAGTGAGGTACAGAGGAGGACAGTGAGGTACAGAGGAGGGACAGTGAGGTACAGAGGAGGACAGTGAGGTACAGAGGAGGACAGTGAGGTACAGAGGATGAGCTTGAATAAAAATGTAAATATAGTAAATTCTTTTTTAGAATAAAAATTTCACCAAAACCTGTCCAACGTTTTGTTAAAACATTTTATTTGTAAAACAGTGACATTTCAGCAGAAAGTGACAAAACCTCATCTTCAAACTTTTACAGATTTTTAGTAAAAACCTCAGTTTTCCTCTTTTTAGACGCGACACAAATGGATTCAGTTCCGATCAGAAAACACCAAACGGACAGACAGCGTTTTTTTTGTTTTTTTTTCCCAAAGGCATTTTGTTTGAAACTTTATTTTGACACCAAACAACATCGAGTGCATGCTGCGTCTGTCGGGAACAGGACGACCTGAAGAAGCACAACCAGGACACTTTTAAACATTTATATCGTCCCACTTTACAACAGGAGCGCGTCGTATTTTAACTTTTTCAACTAAAACTCACTTAAACCTCTGAAAATGAGGTAAAGAGAGTTTTGAACTGAGGTAAAAAGAAATTAGATTAAGTACATCAAAAAACATACACCTGATAAGTGCCTGAAAGTATGTTTTATTAAACATTATTATTATTATTATTATTATTATTATTATTATTATTATTATTATAATTATTATTATTATAATTATTATTATTATAATTATTATTATAATTATTATTATTATTATTATTATTATTATTATTATTATTATTATTATTATTATATAGTAGTAGTAGCAGTAGTAGTAGTAGTAGTAGAAATAGTAACATTGGCAAAAATAAAAATACATTTGTGGTGTAGTGTTACTTCTACTTGAGTAAAATAACTGAATAATCATAATAATAATAATAATTTTCTGTACTTTTACTTAAGAGTTGGAGTACTTTGTCCTTTGTTTTTAATTTATAAATATATTTTTAAAAATCAAATACATTTTAGTAACAAAAATTGCCATGAAAAAATGTCAAAAATGAATTGCACTGAAGGATCCTTTCAGCTGTTCAGTTTCTAACCAATGTCTAACTTTTAGTTTTCATGATTTGACCACTGTTAATTCAGGAAGGGCATCCGGTGTAAAAACATTACTGCGCACTAAAGAGAAGTAGTAATAGTAACATTGGCAGTAGTGGTAGTAGATTTTAAATACTTTCCAAACTACGTGTACTTGAGGAAATTTTATATTCACTTTTTACTCAATTAATACATTTGTAGTTTTCTTGAGTAATGTCATTTAAAAATAATAATACTGTTACTACTACTACTACTATTAATAATAATAATAATAATAATAGTGTTTTATATTTTGGTAACATTACTTTTACTTTGCCTGCCTCTGGTTTTGAATTAGAAATATAATATAAAATATATTTTAGGCATTTTTAATGTAGAAAAAACACTGCATTATAGAAGTAAATGAAGGATCCTTTCAGCTGTTCAGTTTCCAAGCGACGTAAGATATTTGTATTAGTTAATTGACCACTGCTGCGTCAGGAAGGGCATCTGGTGTAAAGAGAACAGCCGAAAGTAAAGATTCATAATAATGAGTTACATTTCCTTGAGTACTTTTATCACCACATACTTTTGACTTCTACTGTAGTAATATTATTTTGAAGTAGCAGTACTCTGGTGTAATATTTTAGCGTAAACAGCGGTCCGTTTGTAAAGCGGCACGTGTTTTTTCGTGTTTTTTCGTGTTTTTTTGTGTTTTTTCGTGTTTTTTAGATCAAAGTAAAGCAGCTGAGTTTGTGGAGAGCCCAACGCGACTCTGACACGAGAATCTGAAAACTTCAAAACTCAAACTGCAAACAGAACTCTGCAGCTCTGCCAGAGAAATCTAAAACACACACAACACTTTTAAAACCAACCTGGCCAATCACAGCTGTTCATTTCAAAAAGGGGCGGGCTTTAGGTGACGCTTTGTCTCTCTGATTGGTCACAGGTTTTTCAAACGTAGTTGGTCCTGAAGCAGTTCTGTGTGTGTTGGTTTAGACCTGGTTTAGTCCTGGTTTAGTCCTGGTTTAGTCCTGGTTTAGACCAGGTTTAGTCCTGGTTTAGACCTGGTTTAGACCTGGTTTAGTCCTGGTTTAGACCTGGTTTAGACCTGGTTTAGTCCTGGTTTAGTCCTGGTTTAGTCCTGGTTTAGACCAGGTTTAGTCCTGGTTTAGACCTGGTTTAGACCTGGTTTAGACCTGGTTTAGACCTGGTTTAGTCCTGGTTTAGACCTGGTTTAGTCCTGGTTTAGTCCTGGTTTAGACCTGGTTTAGTCCTGGTTTAGTCCTGGTTTAGACCTGGTTTAGTCCTGGTTTAGTCCTGGTTTAGTCCTGGTTTAGTCCTGGTTTAGACCAGGTTTAGTCCTGGTTTAGACCTGGTTTAGACCTGGTTTAGTCCTGGTTTAGTCCTGGTTTAGACCTGGTTTAGACCTGGTTTAGACCTGGTTTAGTCCTGGTTTAGACCTGGTTTAGTCCTGGTTTAGACCTGGTTTAGTCCTGGTTTAGTCCTGGTTTAGACCTGGTTTAGACCTGGTTTAGTCCTGGTTTAGACCTGGTTTAGTCCTGGTTTAGACCTGGTTTAGACCTGGTTTAGTCCTGGTTTAGACCTGGTTTAGTCCTGGTTTAGACCTGGTTTAGTCCTGGTTTAGTCCTGGTTTAGACCTGGTTTAGTCCTGGTTTAGTCCTGGTTTAGACCTGGTTTAGACCTGGTTTAGACCTGGTTTAGTCCTGGTTTAGACCAGGTTTAGACCAGGTTTAGACCAGGTTTAGTCCTGGTTTAGACCTGGTTTAGACCTGGTTTAGTCCTGGTTTAGTCCTGGTTTAGACCTGGTTTAGACCTGGTTTAGTCCTGGTTTAGTCCTGGTTTAGTCCTGGTTTAGACCTGGTTTAGTCCTGGTTTAGTCCTGGTTTAGACCTGGTTTAGACCTGGTTTAGACCTGGTTTAGTCCTGGTTTAGACCTGGTTTAGTCCTGGTATAGACCTGGTTTAGTCCTGGTTTAGTCCTGGTTTAGACCTGGTTTAGACCTGGTTTAGTCCTGGTTTAGACCTGGTTTAGTCCTGGTTTAGACCTGGTTTAGACCTGGTTTAGTCCTGGTTTAGACCTGGTTTAGTCCTGGTTTAGACCTGGTTTAGTCCTGGTTTAGTCCTGGTTTAGTCCTGGTTTAGACCTGGTTTAGTCCTGGTTTAGTCCTGGTTTAGACCTGGTTTAGACCTGGTTTAGACCTGGTTTAGACCTGGTTTAGTCCTGGTTTAGACCAGGTTTAGTCCTGGTTTAGACCTGGTTTAGACCTGGTTTAGTCCTGGTTTAGTCCTGGTTTAGACCTGGTTTAGACCTGGTTTAGACCTGGTTTAGACCTGGTTTAGTCCTGGTTTAGACCTGGTTTAGACCTGGTTTAGTCCTGGTTTAGACCTGGTTTAGTCCTGGTTTAGACCTGGTTTAGTCCTGGTTTAGTCCTGGTTTAGACCTGGTTTAGACCTGGTTTAGTCCTGGTTTAGACCTGGTTTAGTCCTGGTTTAGACCTGGTTTAGACCTGGTTTAGTCCTGGTTTAGACCTGGTTTAGTCCTGGTTTAGACCTGGTTTAGTCCTGGTTTAGTCCTGGTTTAGTCCTGGTTTAGACCTGGTTTAGTCCTGGTTTACACCTGGTTTAGACCTGGTTTAGTCCTGGTTTAGACCTGGTTTAATCCTGGTTTAGACCTGGTTTAGTCCTGGTTTAGACCTGGTTTAGTCCTGGTTTAGTCCTGGTTTAGTCCTGGTTTAGTCCTGGTTTAGACCAGGTTTAGTTCTGGTTTAGACCTGGTTTAGACCTGGTTTAGTCCTGGTTTAGTCCTGGTTTAGACCTGGTTTAGACCTGGTTTAGACCTGGTTTAGTCCTGGTTTAGACCTGGTTTAGTCCTGGTTTAGTCCTGGTTTAGTCCTGGTTTAGACCTGGTGTAGACCTGGTTTAGACCTGGTGTAGACCTGGTTTAGTCCTGGTTTAGTCCTGGTTTAGTCCTGGTTTAGACCTGGTTTAGTCCTGGTTTAGACCTGGTTTAGACCTGGTTTAGACCTGGTTTAGTCCTGGTTTAGTCCTGGTTTAGTCCTGGTTTAGACCTGGTTTAGTCCTGGTTTAGTCCTGGTTTAGCCCTGGTCTAGTCCTGGTTTAGACCTGGTTTATACCTGGTTTAGTCCTGGTTTAGTCCTGGTTTAGACCTGGTTTAGTCCTGGTTTAGTCCTGGTTTAGACCTGGTTTAGACCTGGTTTAGTCCTGGTTTAGACCTGGTTTAGTCCTGGTTTAGTCCTGGTTTAGACCTGGTTTAGACCTGGTTTAGTCCTGGTTTAGACCTGGTTTAGTCCTGGTTTAGTCCTGGTTTAGACCTGGTTTAGACCTGGTTTAGTCCTGGTTTAGACCTGGTTTAGACCTGGTTTAGACCTGGTTTAGTCCTGGTTTAGACCTGGTTTAGACCTGGTTTAGACCTGGTTTAGTCCTGGTTTAGACCTGGTTTAGACCTGGTTTAGACCTGGTTTAGTCCTGGTTTAGACCTGGTTTAGACCTGGTTTAGACCTGGTTTAGACCTGGTTTAGTCCTGGTTTAGTCCTGGTTAGGGTTAGTAGTTATGTTGGTTCTGGATTCTCATTGGCTGTGAGTCTATCCAGTTTCACTCAGAGGTAGTTTAATCTGTGCCATAGAAACTAATGGAAGGCTGTGATTGGTCGGACGGCAGCCAATCAGAGCGCCAGAAATATTAAACACAACACAAATGAAAATATTTCTTCTTGGCAAAACACAAATCTTTGGTAAAACGCAAGAAACAAAAACGTCACAGAAAAATCCTTTTACAAACGTCACAAATGAACACAACACCGTTCTTTTTACAGAAAAATGTGCAACTTCTCTCGAGCCTCGACGTTCCTGAATCTTCCCAAAAATCTCTGAGATATAAAACCTGCTGCCGCTCCGTCGTAACGCAGAGCCGTAAACTCTTCTCCTCTGGTTAGATTATTCTTATTAATGTTATCTGAGCATACAGACATTCTGTGTTGTTCAAATACTTTTTTACAGAAATCCTTTTAAAACAAAACAAAACAAAACCTCCTGAAACACAACTGCAGCCTTTCATTCACAGTAATATCAGTAGAAATAGTTTAAATGTGTTCAAAAGCAACTAAAACCCATTCAAATTCAGCAAATCTGTTTTAAATCCAGCTAAAATCATGCAACGTTCTGTTCACGTTTAACTCAAAGATTTACTAAAAACACAAATAAAAATCTTAAACCAGAGCAGATTCGAACACCAGATCATTTCTTTCACATTCGAGGTTCTGTTGTCGAACTCGGCCTTCCTCACTTCTCCCAAAACTAAAAATACATCTGAAGTTTAGGGAATAAAACGTAGCTCGGCGTGTTCCTGGATGTTGGCGAATATTTTAGTAAAATCTCAGATCTGACGCGATTAAACTGGAGCTGATGACGATGGCTTTCCTTCCTTCATTTGCAAAAATAAAGCGTGACTTTTGTGAAGAGCAGAGCAGCGGCTAACGCGGAGTGGAGTTAGCAAAGGTCAGCGCAACAGAAAAAGTTTGAAAACGTAGGATGAATGTTAAATGCTACCTAAAAATGAACTAAAACCAATTTAAGAAGTTCTAAGCGTTGTAGAACGTTTCTATCCAAGCTAACATGAAGCTAACAGAAGCTAACAGAAGCTAACATGAAGCTAACAGAAGCTAACATGAAGCTAACAGAAGCATGTTTATCTAACCCTGAGCTGACTCTGTGTCGGTCTGCGCTGCTCCGTCCACAGCTCACCTCTCTCTGAACGCAGCTCAGACTTTTTAAAACTCGCTCCTCCACACCACCAGGGCGGCGCCACCTCCAGTCCTCACATCGTTAACCTGACCCTCCACACCACCAGGGCGGCGCCACCTCCAGTCCTCACATCGTTAACCTGACCCTCCACACCACCAGGGCGGCGCCACCTCCAGTCCTCACATCGTTAACCTGACCCTCCACACCACCAGGGCGGCGCCACCTCCACTCCTCACATCGTTAACCTGACCCTCCACACCACCAGGGCGGCGCCACCTCCAGTCCTCACATCGTTAACCTGACCCTCCACACCACCAGGGCGGCGCCACCTCCACTCCTCACATCGTTAACCTGACCCTCCACACCACCAGGGCGGCGCCACCTCCACTCCTCACATCGTTAACCTGACCCTCCACACCACCAGGGCGGCGCTACCTCCACATCGTTAACCTGACCCTCCACACCACCAGGGCGGCGCCACCTCCACTCCTCACATCGTTAACCTGACCCTCCACACCACCAGGGCGGCGCCACCTCCACTCCTCACATCGTTAACCTGACCCTCCACACCACCAGGGCGGCGCTACCTCCACATCGTTAACCTGACCCTCCACACCACCAGGGCGGCGCCACCTCCACTCCTCACATCGTTAACCTGACCCTCCACACCACCAGGGCGGCGCCACAGAATATTTCAACAGACTAATGACCTCCACAGGTTTGAAAGTGACTTAAAAAGTAAAAATAAAAATATGAATCATAAATAATAATAACTTTAGTTTTGTTGCATTCTGAACTCGTCAGATTCGCCATTGCACGTTGTTTCAAGTTTTTTCTTAACTTTGCGTCTGTAAATAAAAATAAAAATTATTTTAAACTTCTCTTTCGTAAACTCTCGATGCTCTGCAAAAATCACCTCCACAAACTTTATTTACTCTGGGTTTAGTCACAAGGTTTGATTTATTTCTCTGCAGTAATAGAAACAGATTTGTTTTTATTTTTCTGACAAAGTAATAATTTAATCTGTTTTAGGTCAGAAACGTTCACTTTTGCTTTATTTGGTTAAACTCAGCAGAAAATGGAAGACTTCCTGACTGCAGCTATTTTCTCAACAGTTAAAGAATTAGTTTGGGTCAAACTGAAGTTTCCAACGAGAACTAAAGACAATAATCTGCTGTATTAATAAAAATCTAAAACATTTTTATGTAACATATGAAGAATTGTGGGAAATGTGAACCAGGTTTGTCATTTCCACAACTGGAAAATGTGGCACAGAGACGAAACGTCAGAGCCACAGATCTAAAATCTGATTTGTGTTTGAGTGGAAACCTTCTCCAGGTCTCAGGAGCTCTGCTGTGTCCTCTGTCACCTGCTGAACAGCTGCAAGGCTGGCGTCCCGAACAGAGACTGGGGATATTTCTGACGTCCCAGGACTGTGGGGCAGCTCAGATGTAAACTGTGGTGTGTGACCGTGTGCAGCTGTTATACAGCAGTGTTATTATTTTACTTTATTTTTTTTAATTTCCAAACCAACTCGATCACACAGCTCTGGTCTGTCCCAGGATAAGCTCTGTAAAGTTCACTTCTAAAATGTGGAGTCGCCTTTATGTATAATACATACAATATATTTATTATTATTAATAATAATAATAATAATAATAATAATAATAATAATAATAATATATATATTATTATATTTATTATTATTATTATTATTATTATTATTATTATTATTATTATTATTATTATCATCATCTTATTTTCTTTTAGAGCCTGGTGCTGTGTCCTTATTAAAGTTTGAATGAATTAATATTTAAGGACAAGTTTTAGTTACAACATAAAAGTAAAATAAATAAAAATGTAGGGAGACCTTTTTAAAAACATTTAAAATTTTCATATTTTAGGTAAATTGTGACTAAACCCAGAGCAGGTTCAGTTGCAGAGGTCACATAAGTGCTTTTTTTTTTAACTGTACCTAAAGTATTTTAGCTAAATCCTGGCCCTGCTTCTGTAACTTTGGGCCCAAACATGAAATAAAATCTAAATAAATTAAACTCTGATTTACAACATCGCTTTCTCTTCATAAATAAATACAAATATAAATAAATTGTGCATAAAATGAGATGACACTCTTTGACTTTGGTTTGTTTGTGACGCTACGGCAGACGATCAGGGACAAAAATATGGGACAAGACAAAATGGAAGACGGTTTAAAGTTTGATCATTTTACAGCATTTTAAATCTGAGCAGGAGTTTTCTTTTTTAAATGTTTCTATGAAATCTGGAAATAACTTTGGAATTAGCGTTTTATCCATTCTGAACAACTGCAAGGTCTGGAGGGATGATACAGTTACAGAGGTTGTTCACAGTTTCCTAGAGCCAGTTAAAGTTATTCATCTTTTTTCACTTTTTTGTAAATTAATGCAATGTTTTTATCACTTTTTAGTTTTCTAAATTGACTTCTGTCATCCCTGTCCAGAGTTATAACGATCCCAGGACACATTTTAAAGACCTTTTTATGTCACTGATGATAAAAATCATTGACAAATTTCCAAACGACTTAAAAAATGTTTGCATTATTACTCAAATCTGAAGTCCAAGCTTCTTGATGCAGCTGGGGGTCTGATTAAATTCTGTATTAATATGAATAATAACTTGACTTAAGCCTAAAAGGTGAGGTTTGTTGTTACCTCACAGTGAAAAGGTCGAGTCTCAGATTATGTTGCAGTTTGAAAATTTAAGACCCAAATGAAAATAATTTAACACATTCCTATAAAAAGATTTTAAGGCCTTGATTTTGACACCAATAAAATTATTACCTTTACATTATTGAGTTTTGATGAAAAGCCCCTTTCAGCTGATCAGTTTCTCTCAGGAGCCACCGCAGCCATTTATCTGGGCTTGGGACTTGCAGATAGTTTAAGTTTTTTATAACCTAATATTTTACGATATTTTAAATTTTCTGGACTAAAACAAAGCTCATTTAAACCATCTTTGACTCGTCCCCTGTCCCGTTCTGTCGCTGGATTAGTCTCCCGCAGCGTCTCCGACTTTTACATAAAAAACAAACTTAAACTCTACAAATGTAAAAATCAAATTCACATTTTCTGAGAGAAAAGCAACATTTTGTGCACGTTTTTCTTCCCGAGTCGCTTAAAACTCTTTGAGCAGCAGTCCATGTTATAATAGTGTTAAAGTTAAAAGTGTTTAAGCTACATTTCTTGGCGATGATCACCTGAAATCTTCACGTCCTCCTCCTTCACAGCGTTCTTTTTGCGATAAATAAAACCTGAAGAGATTCGAACAGGAATGTTTCAGAGTCCAGGGTTCAGAAGCAGCAAACTCTCCCACGTTTTCACATTCACAGACTTTGTGCAAATCGAGCAAAAACAATGCCCTCCAACAGTGTTTCCAAAGTAAAAAATATAAAAATTCAACAAAGTGACGGTTTGTGTTCTTCTATGAGACCGTTAAAGGCCTTTTCACACCGAGGATGCTTATTTTAATAAAGAAAAAACAGCCAGAAGCCAATCTTATTTTGTGTTTATGTTGTTTTTTCTGCTGACTGTCCAGTTTCAGACCTGGAGTAGTTTTCTGTCTCATTTGAATAAAGTAAGAAAACATTTAGTATAAAGATCTTCAAGAAATCAAGACCAAAACTCTTTGTACTTGGTGAAAAAAGGCTTTTAACGTCTTCAAAAATCTTGTTTTTGTTTCTTAAAAGTTCTGTAAAAATGGACAAAATTCCTGTTGGGAGTTTTGTTTCTTTCCTGAAGTAAAAAGGCGAGTCTCTTTTCATTTCCAAAGTCAATAAAAGTCTGTTTTTTGTACAGAAGAATTTCATTTTGTCTTTAGTTTTTTAGTTTAGTTCTAGTTTCTTCTCTTTCAGCGAGAGTTCGTTTAAATCCGTTCCATCTCCTGTTACATTTCTTTAAAACAATGAATTTCCAGAGTTTCCTTTCTATTTTACACAGTTTTGTAAATAAAGTTTTGTTGTTTTTCTTTACGTTTTCGGCTCGTCCTTTCCTAACGTTCAAGTTTGTCCAGAAATCCGAATCCTGTTTTTTCAAGTCTTTCATTTTCATTGCACTGTGTTCTCTGAGCTGCCTCTGGTTCAGTCCAGAGTTTTTTTGTTTTTGTTTTTGTTTTGGAGGTTGTTTTTGTCGTAGTTCTTGTGTAGAAGACCAACTCTCCGTTTCTGTTGCCTTTACTCGACTCTGGAGTGTAATGTTAGCTCTCGGTTTGATGACGGAGCACTCGTCTTTATGGCTCTGTTCTGTAAAACGCTCCCTCGTTACATTTTCCTGTGGTCAGAAGTTCATCCTGGTTTGGTTTTTTTGGCGTTGTTGTAAACTTTTTGAACTTCTGCGTTGCTTCTCTGCGTCGTTTTATGTCGTGTCCATTAGCGCTGTAACGATACAGGAACTGGA
>CM036246.1:36256867-36346867 GCA_020698575.1 Bostrychus sinensis | reverse complement strand
ATAGTTCTCGGTCCAAACCCAGAGATAGTTCCCGGTCCAACCCAGAGATAGTTCCCGGTCCAAATCCAGAGATAGTTCCCGGTCCAAACCAGAAATAGTTCCCGGTCCAAACCCAGAGATAGTTCCCGGTCCAAACCCAGAGATAGTTCCCGGTCCAAACCCAGAGATAGTTCCCGGTCCAAACCCAGAGATAGTTCCCGGTCCAAACCCAGAGATAGTTCCCGGTCCAAACCCAGAAATAGTTCCCGGTCCAAACCCAGAGATAGTTCCCGGTCCAAACCCAGAGATAGTTCCCGGTCCAACCCAGAGATAGTTCCCGGTCCAAACCCAGAGATAGTTCTCGGTCCAAACCCAGAGATAGTTCCCAGTCCAAACCCAGAGAAAGTTCCCGGTCCAAACCCAGAGATAGTTCCCAGTCCAAACCCAGAGACAGTTCTCGGTCCAAACCCAGAGATAGTTCCCAGTCCAAACCCAGAGAAAGTTCCCGGTCCAAACCCAGAGATAGTTCCCGGTCCAAACCCAGAGCGACCCATGTGAGACTCACCTGAGGTGGTCCTCGGTGACCCTCCGGAGCTGCACCAGGTCCGGTCTGAGCCGGTTCATCTGCAGGTCCGTCTCCTTCAGATCCTCGGCTTTGGTCCCTAACTCCTCCTGCAGTCTGGTCCGGGTCTCGTGGATCTCTCCCAGTCTGGACTTCAGTTTGTCGAGGTCCACAGCCGGGTCCTCCGAGTCCTGGTCCCGGTAAAGGTCCAGGTCCTGAGCGCTGCACTGGTCCTCGAAGATCTTTATGGTTTCATTAAAGGCTTCTATCGCCGTTCGCTTCATTTGGATTTCCTAAAAAAAGATAAAATACTGATTCTAAACTGGTCCTGACCTGGTTCTGACCTGGTTCTGACCTGGTTCTGACCTGGTTTTGACCTGGTTTTGACCTGGTTTTGACCTGGTCGTGGTCTGGTTCTGTTGGACCCAGTTTTATCCTGATCGTTTGACAGAATAATCTCACAGCTCGTGTATAAATTCTGTTTCTCCATTTGATGTCATTAAAACCCAAACAGACGCAGTTCCGCTCGCGTCCACCAGAGAGTCCAGAGTCCTGAGTCCAGAGTCCAGAGTCCTGAGTCCAGAGTCCAGAGTCCAGAGTCCAGAGTCCTGAGTCCAGAGTCCAGAGTCCAGAGAGTCCAGAGTCCTGAGTCCAGAGTCCAGAGTCCAGAGTCCAGAGAGTCCAGAGTCCTGAGTCCAGAGTCCAGAGTCCAGAGTCCAGAGAGTCCAGAGTCCAGAGTCCAGAGAGTCCAGAGTCCAGAGTCCAGAGTCCAGAGTCCTGAGTCCAGAGTCCAGAGAGTCCAGAGTCCTGAGTCCGTACCTGTGCGGTCTTTGAGAGCAGATCGTGAAGTCGGTCGAACTCTCGGCTTTTTTCCTGAAATCTGCTGTAATGTTCCTGCAGCTTTTTCCCAACGACGTCAATGCTGTCGTCTTTTGACAAAGGCTCCTGCAAAACAAACAAGAAACACAACTTCAGGTCACTCACAGGAAAAAAAAACTCGGACCATGCAGGCGTTCAGTATTCAGATGTTCTCATTACATTTAGATCAGTACAGTATCACTTAAAGGTCCTGTTCTTCTCTTTAACCCTGTTCTCCTCAGAAACAGAGAACGTTTTCCACAGATAATTTTAATTATATTAAACCTGAGATTAAAGTTCAGCTCTATTGGTTCCAGAGCAAATTTAATTTTCATTTTCTCCGGTGACTTCCAGAAAAATCTATTTATTAAGAGTTTAAAATGTTTAACATTTCATTTCTAGCAAAAAAATTACCTGAAATAAAAATAAAGTGTTTAGAACTTTGCCTTTTTTCAAGTTTCAGATCATTGTTTTGATAGAAATGAATTTGAGTTCCACAGCTGTGTAAACCAAGTGGGCGGGGCTTCACACCTGTCAATTATCAAACTATAAAGGTGGCAGAGTGGTTAGCACTGTCGCCTCACAGCAAGAGGGTTTAATTCCTGTGTGGAGTTTGCCTGTTCTCCCCGGGTCAGGCACAGTTGGCTCCTGCTGCTAGAGTCAGGCTAGGCAAGGATCCTGGCTCAGGTCTGGTCCTCGGCTTCTGACCAGGATCCTGGCTCAGGTCTGGTCCTTGGCTCCTGACCAGGATCCTGGCTCAGGTCTGGTCCTCGGCTCCTGACCAGGATCCTGGCTCAGGTCTGGTCCTAACCTTAGTCGACCTTAATCCTAACCTTATGAAGACCAAATTATAAACATCAGTGCGATCAGAATGAAAACACTACAAGGTCTTTCATAGAACAACTTTGGAAATGAAAGCTTGAAAAATACTTGGTTACCGATGCATTTAGCCCACACCGACTGCCCCGTAACACTGAGGGTGTACTACCGCCCCCTGCAGGAGTCCTGTCAGAGTCCAGGTTAGAAGACTCAGACCGTACCTGAGTGAATCTGCAGAAGGGGAAGTCCAGCCGTACGTCCAGGGCGGAGTTGTGCTTGGACAGAGACCTGAGTCTGTGGTGCTGGACCAGATCCACCACGGACCGGAACCCGAGCGGCTCCGAGAACCCGAACCGGCCTTCGGAGTGCAGGATCCGGACCAGGAAGGTCTGGCCCCGGTTCCTGAAAGGACACAGAGAAGAGGCGGGTCAGGAGTCATGTGGCCCTTCTACCGCTGCCTAACCCTAACCCCCTGAAAGAACTAGAACTGGGACTAGAACTGGAGACCTTACAGCTGCCCAGTGCTGGACATGTGCCTGTGCGCTCCTGTGCAGCTGCAGGGTCACCTCTCTGTTACCTGAGAGTGAGAGTGTAGTGCCCCTGCTTTCTGTCGGACGAGTCTCGCACCAAGAACGTCCCGTCAGGACTGTCCTTCAGCCGAGCGTTCACCTCCTCCCTGAAGAGGAGAGGAGGAGACTCAGGGTTAGAGTGAGTCATGTGTTTATGCCTCTAGTGGTTGAAGATGGTACTGCAGCCTCACGGTAAAACGTGTAGATTTTACACAAAAACACAAACTTGTGGTTGTGTGTAAACGTGTGTAAACACGAGTAAACGTGCGTAAATGTGAGTAAACGCGAGTAAACGTGTGTAAATGTGCGTAAACGTGAGTTATCGTGAGTAAACGTGAGTTAACGTGTGTAAACATGAGTAAACGTGTGTAAACATGAGTAAACGTGTGTAAACGTGTGTAAATGTGCGTAAACGTGAGTTATCGTGAGTAAACGTGAGTTAACGTGTGTAAACATGAGTAAACGTGTGTAAACGTGAGTAAACGTGTGTAAACGTGAGTAAACGTGTGTAAACGTGAGTAAACGTGCGTAAACGTGCGTAAATGTGAGTAAACGCGAGTAAACACGAGTAAACGTGAGTAAAGGTGAGTAAACTGAGTAAACTGAGTAAACGTGTGTAAACGTGTGTAAACGTGAGTAAACGTGAGTAAACATGCGTAAACGTGCGTAAATGTGAGTAAACGCGAGTAAACACGAGTAAACGTGAGTAAAGGTGAGTAAACTGAGTAAACTGAGTAAACTGAGTAAACGTGTGTAAACGTGTGTAAACTGTGTAAACGTGAGTAAACGTGTGTAAACATGAGTAAACGTGTGTAAACGTGTGTAAACGTGCGTAAACGTGAGTTATCGTGAGTAAACGTGAGTTCACGTGAGTAAACGTGTGTAAACATGAGTAAACGTGTGTAAACGTGAGTAAACGTGTGTAAACGTGAGTAAACGTGCGTAAACGTGCGTAAACGTGAGTTAACGTGTGTAAACGTGAGTAAACGTGAGTAAACGTGAGTAAACGTGCGTAAACGTGTGTAAACTGTGTAAACGTGAGTAAACGTGAGTAAACGTGCGTAAACGTGTGTAAACTGTGTAAACGTGTGTAAATGTGCGTAAACGTGAGTTATCGTGAGTAAACGTGTGTAAACGCGAGTAAACGCGAGTAAACGCAAGTAAACGTGTGTAAACGTGTGTAAACTGTGTAAACGTGAGTAAACGCGAGTAAACGCGAGTAAACGTGTGTAAACTGTGTAAACTGTGTAAACGTGAGTTAACATGAGTAAACGCGAGTAAACGCGAGTAAACGCAAGTAAACGCAAGTAAACGTGTGTTATCGTGAGTAAACGTGAGTAAACGTGTGTAAACGCGAGTAAACGCGAGTAAACGTGTGTAAACTGTGTAAACGTGTAAATGTGCGTAAACGTGAGTTATCGTGAGTAAACGTGTGTAAACGCGAGTAAATGCGAGTAAACGCAAGTAAACGTGTGTAAACGTGTGTAAACTGTGTAAATGTGAGTAAACGCGTGTAAACGTGTGTAAACTGTGTAAATGTGAGTAAACGTGCGTAAACGTGTGTAAACTGTGTAAACGTGAGTAAACGTGAGTAAACGTGCGTAAACGTGTGTAAACTGTGTAAACGTGTGTAAATGTGCGTAAACGTGAGTTATCGTGAGTAAACGTGTGTAAACGCGAGTAAACACGAGTAAACGCAAGTAAACGTGTGTAAACGTGTGTAAACTGTGTAAACGTGAGTAAACGTGAGTAAACGCGAGTAAACGCGAGTAAACGCGAGTAAACGTGTGTAAACTGTGTAAACTGTGTAAACGTGAGTTAACATGAGTAAACGCGAGTAAACGCGAGTAAACGCAAGTAAACGCAAGTAAACGTGTGTTATTGTGAGTAAACGTGAGTAAACGTGTGTAAACGTGAGTAAACGTGAGTAAACGTGTGTAAACTGTGTAAACGTGTAAATGTGCGTAAACGTGAGTTATCGTGAGTAAACGTGTGTAAACGCGAGTAAATGCGAGTAAACGCAAGTAAACGTGTGTAAACGTGTGTAAACTGTGTAAATGTGAGTAAACGCGAGTAAACGTGTGTAAACTGTGTAAACGTGAGTAAACGTGAGTAAACGTGAGTAAACGTGTAAACTGTGTAAACGTGAGTTAACATGAGTAAACGTGAGTAAACGTGAGTTAACATGAGTAAACGTGAGTAAACGTGAGTATACGTTATTAAATGTGAGTAAACGTGTGTAAACGTGAGTAAACGCGTGTTAACGTGAGTAAACGCGTGTTAACGTGAGTAAACGCGTGTTAACGTGAGTAAACGTGTGTAAACGCGAGTAAACGCAAGTAAACGCGAGTAAACGTGAGTAAACATGAGTAAACGTGTGTAAACGTGAGTAAACATGAGTAAATGTGTGTAAACGTGTGTAAACGTGAGTAAACGCGTGTTAACGTGAGTAAACGCGAGTAAACGTGTGTAAACATGAGTAAACGTGTGTAAACTGTGTAAACGTGAGTAAACGTGAGTAAACTGAGTAAACGTGAGTAAACATGAGTAAACGTGTGTAAACGCGAGTAAACGTGAGTAAACGCGTGTTAACGTGAGTAAACGCGTGTTAACGTGAGTAAACATGAGTGAGACTGATGTGTTTTTGGTTTATTAAAGATAAATCCTTGCCGCAGTCTGTATGGACAGTGGGTTTTTACCTGGACACGTCTCCCCAGTACCACACCGCCCCCTGCAGGTCGGTCTCAGGACTCTGTGGGACCTGGGTCTGAGGCGGAGAGGGACTCAGAGGCAGAGCTGCAGAGAAGAGCAGGAGAATTTACCCCTGAATTATCATTAAAATTTGATTTTCAAATCAAAAATCTGCATTTACATTAAAGTATAAAAGATCTTTGTAAACTATTTTTGAAAAAATTCATTTCATTTATCATTTGTTTCGATCATGTTCACAATTGTTTGCAGCTATGATTCCAGATAAAATACTTTTCCATCCATTTGTTACACAATCAAAATGAGCAGAAGGAAAATCTGTTTTAGTTTTACTAATGAACTCTTATGAACTGCCTTTAAATTAAAAAACACTGGATGAGGGTTTTTTTTTTCTTTTTTTCCAGTGAATTCCATATTTTAACTTCAGCCACTGAAATACACTTCTGTTTTAAATGGATTTAAATTTATTTTGTTAAAAACACACATGAGTGAGGACTACTCCTGGCTCACACCACAGCCCAACGCCAGGGAACCACAACAGCAGCACATCACTTTACACAAACTGAACACCTGCACTCACCGAGGGCCGAGGGCCCGGGGCCCGGGGCCAGACCCGGCTCTTGGTCCTAAGACCAGACCTTAGACCAGGGTTTCCCAGGTTTCTTTCCATATTAAATTAAACTATTGTGGAAACTTATTAAAAATGAGTAGGCTCAAGACTTGAGTGACAAAAAAACTGCAAAAAATAAAAATAAACAAACAAACAAATAAATAATAATAATAATAATAATAATAATAATAATTTTATTTATTTATAGTATTTAATAATATTTATCCAATATCAAATCTCCCTTTTATTTCAAAAATCCTAGAAAGAGTTGTAGTTAAACAGTTATGGCGCCACCTACAGGACAATAGCTTATTTGCAGATTGTCAGTCAGGTTTTAGACCCCACCATAGCACAGAAACTGCATTAGTCAGAGTCACAAATGACTTGTTATTAAGTTCAGACAATGGCCTGGTCTCAGTCCTGGTTCTGTTAGATCTCAGTGCAGCCTTTGACACCATTGACCACAGCATCTTACTCCAGAGATTAGACTGTGACACAGGGGTCAGAGGAGCGCCCCCTGCTGGTTTAAATCCTACTTATCTGATAGGTACCAGTTTGTTAGTGTAAATGAACATTCCTCACAGTGCAGTAAAGTTAGCTATGGAGTGCCACAAGGCTCAGTACTTGGACCCATTCTGTTCATGCTTTACATGCTGCCTTTAGGAAACAGAATCAGAAAACATTGCATTAATTTTCACTGCAGACGATACACAGTTGTATTTATCAATTAAACCTGATCAGAATGACCGCGTTGAGAAACTTAGCTCCTGTGTGAGAGACATAAAGACCTGGATGACAATTAATTATCTCCTCCTAAACCCAGAAAAAACAGAGGTCATTATACTCGGCCCCAAAAAGCTGAGCTCTGTCTGACCAGAGTCTCCCTGGACGGTGTCAGTGTAGCCTCAAGTTCTACTGTGACAAACTTAGGAGTTTTATTTGACCAAGATTTATCATTTAAGGCTCATATAAACCAAGCCTGTAAAACAGCATTCTTTCACTTACGTAACATCGCCAAAATCAGAAATATTTTATCTAAAAATGATGCTGAAAAACTTGTCCATGCGTTTGTTACATCTAGGTTGGATTACTGTAACTCTCTGCTGGCAGCGTGCACTAAAAACTCATTAAAATGTTTTCAGACCAGAGACCAGACCAAAGACCAGAGACCAGCTGACTATACAGGCCACGCCCCCAGGAAGACCAGCTGACTATACAGGCCACGCCCCCCAGGAAGACCAGCTGACTATACAGGACACGCCCCCCAGGCGGACCAGCTGACTGCACAGGGAGAGGGGACTGGTGTCTGACAGAGACAACAACACTCAGGAGGAGGAGGAGGAGGAGGAGGAAGAGAGACTGAAGAGGAGGAGGAGGAAGAGAGACTGAAGAGGAGGAGGAGGAGGAGGAAGAGAGACTGAGGAGGAGGAGGAAGAGAGACTGAGGAGGAGGAGAGAAGAGACTGAGGAGGAGGAGGAGGAAGAGAGACTGAGGAGGAGGAGGGACTGAGGAGGAGGAGGAGAGACGGAGGAGGAGGAGGAGGAAGAGAGACGGAGGAGGAGGAGGAGGAGGAGAGACGGAGGAGGAGGAGGAGGAGGAGGAAGAGAGACTGAGGAGGAGGAGGAGGAGGAGGAGAGACTGAGGAGGAGGAGGAGGAGAGACTGAGGAGGAGGAGGAAGAGGGAGGAGGAGGAGGAAGAGGGAGGAGGAGGAGGAAGAGGGAGGAGGAAGAGGGAGGAGGAGGAGGAGGAGGAGGAGGAAGAGAGACTGAGGAGGAGGAGGAGGAGAGACTGAAGAGGAGGAAGAGAGACTGAGGAGGAGGAGAGACTGAGGAGGAGGAGAGACTGAGGAGGAGGAGAGACTGAGGAGGAGGAGAGAAGAGACTGAAGAGGAGGAGGAGGAAGAGAGACTGAAGAGGAGGAGGAGGAAGAGAGACTGAGGAGGAGGAGGGACTGAGGAGGAGGAGGAGAGACGGAGGAGGAGGAGGAGGAGGAGGAGGAAGAGAGACTGAGGAAGAGGGAGGAGGAAGAGGGAGGAGGAGAGACTGAGGAGGAGGAGAGACTGAGGAGGAGGAGGGACTGAGGAGGAGGGACTGAGGAGGAGGAGGAGGGACTGAGGAGGAGGAGGAGGAGAGACTGAGGAGGAGAGACTGAGGAGGAGGAGGAGGAGGAGGAGGAGGAGGAGGAGGAGGAGGAGAGACTGAGGAGGAGGAGGAGGAGAGACTGAGGAGGAGAGACTGAGGAGGAGAGACTGAGGAGGAGGAGGAGGAGGAGGAGGAGGAAGAGAGACTGAGGAGGAGGAGGAGGAGAGACTGAGGAGGAGGAGGAGGAGAGACTGAGACTGAGGAGGAGGAGAGACTGAGGAGGAGGAGAGACTGAGACTGAGGAGGAGGAGAGACTGAGACTGAGGAGGAGGAGAGACTGAGGAGGAGGAGAGACTGAGGAGGAGGAGGAGGAGGAGGGACTGAGGAGGAGGGACTGAGGAGGAGGAGGAGAGACTGAGGAGGAGGAGGAGGAGGAGGAGGAGGAGGAGGAGGAGGAGGAGGAGGAGGAGGAGGAGGAGGGACTGAGGAGGAGGAGGAGAGACTGAGGAGGAGGAGGAGGAGAGACTGAGGAGGAGGAGAGACTGAGGAGGAGGAGGAGGAGGAGGGACTGAGGAGGAGGGACTGAGGAGGAGGAGGAGAGACTGAGGAGGAGGAGGAGGAGGAGGAGGAGGAGGAGGAGGAGGGACTGAGGAGGAGGAAGAGAGACTGAGGAGGAGGAGGAGGAGGAAGAGAGACTGAGGAGGAGGAAGAGAGACTGAGGAGGAGGAGGAGAGACTGAGGAGGAGGAGGAGAGACTGAGGAGGAGGAGGAGGAGAGACTGAGGAGGAGGAGAGACTGAGGAGGAGGAGGAGGAGGAGGAGGAGGAGGAGGAGGAGGAGGAGGAGGAGTCTTCCTGGGGTCCAGGTTAAAAATATGCACTAACTTAGATCCAGAATACATTACAATATGATGATACAGTGGAACATAGAAAAGCAGAAGAATGACTTGTTATAAATTTGTCAAAACTCTTTCTAAAAAACACATTTACAGTCAAAAATCAAGTCAGGTAAGATCTCAGAGCTTGTTTAAAAGTATATAAACTTGGTAAATCCCTTAACTTTTTCTGTAATTTATTCCATAGCTGAGATGATCTAAAGTAGACAGACTTTGTAAAAAAAAACAATTGTATTAGAACAGTTTACAGCTAAATTAGGGTCACAGGCCACCGAGTGTAATGTGAATGTATCTGATCAGAATATTTGAGCTTTTTGTAAAATGAATGTGGTTGACTCGTTAGAATTACTTTCTTTAAAGTTACACTGTGTAAGATTCCCGGTCTTGCGCCTCTAGAGGCCACAGGTGCCACTGCACCGTCGCAAAACGTAAACACTAGGGCCCCTCCTCCTTCTGAAACTGTGCGAGCTGCGTCTGTTTCCATCATTGTTTCAACTTTAGTTGACCTGCTGCTACCTTTGGAAGTTTGGACTGGATCTTCTATAGAGTTAGCGCTAGCGTTAGCTTAGCAACAAATATCGCGCAATGGAAAATAACAACGCTAAAAGTAGCTTCCTGGTTATACTGCGCCTCAAGTCGTTCCCTGTCACGTGACTCTTCCTCAACAGCGGAGCGCTCCCGGCCAAGTTGCGAGGGCGGTTTCTCAGAACAGAAGCCCCGCTCGGAGCAACAGATCCACCTCAGGCCTCGCTCAAAAAATCACAAAAACAAGTCAGATGCCCCACATATTTAGGAGAAAAGTTACACAGTGTAACTTTAAGAATATTAGCAAGTTATACTGTATTTTAATATGAAGCAAAGGCCAGGATAAAACCTGGAGCGTTTCAGAGACACAGGTCGAGTGTGGACATCTTAAAACTAAGCTGAAGCTTTAACAGATTCGGTTTATTTGCTGCAGACCATATTTTTATTTTATTTATTTTATTTATTGGATTTACGTTTAGCTGCAGCAAAGCAAGATAAAAGTTCTGTACAATATTAGTTCATGTCCTGTGCTGTTACCTCGCCGCTTGTGTCTCGCTCAGTAATCATCACCATCTCAGGGATTTTATAACGTTTCACATTTCATAAAGTGCTGTTTTAACAATTTTTTAAAAACAATTAGACTTTCCTTATAAATAATATCTTTGACAGTGAGTTCCACAGCTGCTCTGTTCTGTTCTGTGTCCTAGCTTTTGGCAGCGTACAGCCCACTTTTACCTCACGTCTGGTGAAATAAAAATGTCTACACTGTTAAAAAAAAAATCTGTAAATTTTACGGTAAAAAATTGGCAGCTGTGGTTGCCAGAATTCTACTGTAAAAACTACAAGAGGCCTGTAGTTCATTTTACAGTATAATATTATCACAAATGTTGTTTTTACAGTTTTTGACTTGAGTTTTTATTATTATTTACTGTAAAATAAAGTTATTATCTTTCAAAAAAATAGATGAATGTATATTTTAGTTTGTGACTTATGTTTTAATCAACATTTACTGTAAAATTTAAAGTTATCTTTTGAAAAGGTGTTAAACTGTAATAAACACAGGACTCGATTTTTTTAACAGTGCTATACTGTAAACATTACAAAAAATAAAACTAAAAAATACAATTTTGCCTTATTTTTAATATTACAGTTAATTACCGTAACCAAAACAGTATTTTACCGATATATCAACTACAGTCTTTTACTGTTGAGATTTTACAGATTTTTACCATGAAATCTACAGATATTTTTTACAGTGTATTTTGACACATTCTGAAACAAAACATTTGGTTTTCCAGTATAAACAATATTTCTGATAAATACTGTTAAAGAATTATTCAATCTGTCCCATTACATTTTGTGCATTTTTCTTCCCCTCGCAGCACAACGCGAGCTGCTCTGTTCTCAATTATTTGGAGTTTATTTCTGTTTTCAGTTGTTGCACTCGACCAAAGCAGCGGGCAGTAATCCAGATGAGAGCGTATTAAAGCTTGAATTATTTTCCTAACTGCATTTGTTGAGAGCATCTTCTAATTATTAATAAACCTTTTCCCATTTTCCCATAAAACTGAACAAAAGTAGGGCCCTGCAGCTGTTTGTGAGGAGAGCGGGGTTAAAGAGAGGAAGACTTTAATCCTCACCTATTTCTGTTTTATTGCAAATAAAATGGTGTGGGTTGTTTTGTTTAGATTTTCTGATCCACGCGTTCTGTTTTATTCACATTATGATTATTTTCCTGTGTCCCAGAGTTTTCTGAGTTAGGTTTTGGCCTCTGTCTCCTGCTGCTGCTGAGGTAAACGCTTAGCAAACGTTTGGATAAATAAACCCAGAAACATTGCCAAAAACACAGATTTGGTCAGAAAAGATGGACACTGAGCACAGAGCTAAAGTTTGTCTCAGGGCCAAATGGAAAGACTTCCTTTCTCTGGATTCATTCAAATGTTTGTGAGAAACAAAAACAGCATCCACAAAAAAAAAACAGAGTCACAAACTTTCACCGTCAAAGTTTTACTGCGCGGAAACTCGGAGAACAGACGGAAATATGTTTTTGTTTCTTATTTAAAATCACAGTTAGACCTGAATCAGAGCTTTGAGTTGGAGTTTATTTTGGCAGAAAAACCTTTTCAGAATTTTCAGAATAAAAGCACAAAAGGAAAAAGATGAAATAAAAGTCAGCCTCTCAGACCGAGGCAGTACCGCCGAATAAAAACATCTGGCCCAAAACAAAACACACCTCAGGACTCATGGACCTGGGTCTGGACCTAGATCTGGACCTGGACCTGGACCTGGACCTGGACCTGGACCTGGCTGAACTAAACTTTGACCTGAGGTAAATCTGAATAAACTCTGGATTTATTATTGTTCTAAGAACCTTCAGAGACTCGACAAAGACTCAGTGGGACCCACGGCAGAAGATCCAGAACCAAATCTCCTCAGAAACACAAAGATCCTCGCAGAAACAGAGGAACAACCACGACTCGGGAACAAAAGACGCTCTCAGAAAAACTCAGATCTGCAGATTAAAAACAGGACTTGGATTAAAACCATGCTCAGAGTTTTCTCAGGGAGACAAAAGACAAACCTGCGCCTGACCCGCTGCAGACCCGGAGGACGAGCCGAAGTTAGGACAAAGACAAAGACAGAAGAACAAAAGACATCGTTCCAGTGACAGCTCCGAAAAATCCAGGTTTTTCTGGTTTCAAAACACGACCTGAGCCTCAGATTCAGCTGAGAACAGAAACGTTTCACCTGCACAAACATCTGTCCCCGAGGGTCAAAGTTTGTCAAAGTTTGTCTCCATGCAACTAAAACAAAGTCACAGAGACAAAAGATGATTAAATGATTAAAAAGAGGTTTTAAATCAAAGAAATCCACCACAGTTTTAACTAAAATTCAGATTATTTACAAAACAGAGTGAGATGTGTTTGAGATGGAGCTGCGTCATGGGAACAATGGAACAAAAGACACCTCTGAGACAAAAGACAGGAGACAAAAAGACATCCTCGTACCGTGCTCTGCTGTCGTGATCTCTGTCAGGAGCATGTCCTCGAGCAAAAGGACGGCGGGACACAGGAGAGGACAGAGGACAGAGGACAGCGGAGACAAAGGCAGCTAAGTGTCCTTCAGAGGAGCAGCTGTCATTGTTCTGCGAGGAGGAGACAAAGCTGCGCTCGCTCTGCGCTCTCTCGCTCTTATACTGCGCCCTCGGCCAATCAGGGGGCAGCAGGCCAGGGGTTGGACCAATCAGGGCGCAGGGGGGCGCAGAGGGGGCGGGGCCTTGACTGAAGGAATGAGGAACAAAGGAAGCGAGGAACAAAGGAAGGAAAGGAAAAGTAAATAAAGCCTCAGCGGCAGAGACGGGTTTGTGAATGGGTTTGGAGAGAAATATAAAGGAGCTGAGGCCAAGACCTGGACTAGGACTTGGACTAGGACTCGGACTAGGACTTGGACTAGGATCGAAACCAGGGAATGGGTCTGGAAAAGGCAAAAAATATAAATATAAAGTCTTTAAAATGCTTTGTTAATTGAAATGATCCATCTTTCTGGAGTATTCCTTCCCACACAGCGATCAGTGTTAGAGTCCCCACTGTTCCAAAACACACTGCTTAATCTTAAAGAATAAAAATATTTCTGATGATTGTAATCACATCATTGTAATCATCTGATGAATGACATTAATAAAAATGACAAAGAAAAAAAAGTCTTTAAAATGCAACAAATTTAGACAAAAAAAATGTAAATATCTTTGTTTAACCCTTGGGCGCAGCTTTACTTCACACACGCTCATACAAAAAGATCAAGCTATAAAAACTATATACAAGTATTTTTTATTTTTATTTTATTTTTTGTAATTCCTTTAACCAGCATCTGTCCTTATCAAACACATCAAATATTAATAAACATTTTAATTTTTAACCCTTAAATTGCCAGGTTTTTGTCCTGAGGGAATAATGTGGTATTTTTGATTGTATTTGTTTCATCATAAATACTTCTGTAGTTACCACTACACATCTGCCTTGTTCTTACAAAAACCTGGCCCAAAACCAAATACTGTCTTCCACCTCCCCTAGACACTTCCACAGCTCCACAGGGCCCCACACAGACCTGGGGCCCCAGAGCACAGAGGGGACGATACAGAGTAAGTGCCTCCTAATGGAAGAAGCTGGTGTTTGCTCCATTGGCCATATAAGGTCAAAATGACGTCACCAGGAAGAAAATACTTCAGCGCACAGATTAAAGGCAGCGCTGAGGTGAAGTGGAGACTGAGGCCACGCAGGTTTTATATTTCTGTTAGAGCAGGGTCAGAAACATTGATGTGAATGGGTTTCTGTGCTTAGCTCCCTTCACCTGAAAATGTTATTCACATTGTTTACAATAGCACTGAATGGAAAAATGTATGATTTGTTCAAAACACTCAAAAATACACCACCTAGCAAAAAATATCATCATACGCACAAACTATTTATAAAATATGCTCAAAAATAAAAGCAAAAAAAACACAAAATGTGCTTAGGTGCACCTAAGGGTTAAACTTTTTTTAAAGACCAGGACCTGGATTGGGCTCTAGACCGGAATCTGGACTAAGATCAAGACCAAGATCTGGACTGGGCTGTAGTCCAGGATCATAAATCAAGACAAAACAGCCAGAGAGAAAAAACATACATAAAACAAACTAGACCAGGATTTATAACTAGACCTGGACTCAGACCAGAACCAGGTCAGGTCAGAGGGCCACAGTGACACACCAGCCTCACACAGACACACACCAACCTCACACAGACACACACCAACCTCACACAGACACACACCAACCTCACACAGACACACACCAACCTCACACAGACACACACCAGCCTCACACAGACACACACCAGCCTCACACAGACACACACCAGCCTCACACAGACACACACCAGCCTCACACAGACACACACCAGCCTCACACAGACACACACCAGCTTCACAAAGACACACACCAGCCTCACACAGACACACACCAGCTTCACACAGACACACACCAGCCTCACACAGACACACACCAACCTCACACAGACACACACCAACCTCACACAGACACACACCAGCCTCACACAGACACACACCAACCTCACACAGACACACACCAGCCTCACACAGACACACACCAGCCTCACACAGACACACACCGGCCTCACACAGAAACACACCAGCCTCACACAGACACACACCAGCCTCACACAGACACACACCAGCCTCACACAGACACACACCAGCCTCACACAGACACACACCAGCTTCACACAGACACACACCAGCCTCACACAGACACACACCAGCTTCACACAGACACACACCAGCCTCACACAGACACACACCAACCTCACAAAGACACACACCAGCCTCGCAAAGACACACACCAGCCTCGCAAAGACACACACCAGCCTCACACAGACACACACCAGCCTCACACAGACACACACCAGCTTCAAACAGACACACACCAGCCTCACACAGACACACACCAGCCTCACACAGACACACACCAGCTTCAAACAGACACACACCAGCCTCACACAGACACACACCAGCCTCACACAGACACACACCAGCCTCACACAGACACACACCGGCCTCACACAGACACACACCAGCCTCACACAGACACACACCAGCCTCACACAGAAACACACCAGCCTCACACAGACACACACCAGCCTCACACAGACACACACCAGCCTCACACAGACACACACCAGCCTCACACAGACACACACCGGCCTCACACAGACACACACCAGCCTCACACAGAAACACACCGGCCTCACACAGAAACACACCAGCCTCACAAAGACACACACCAGCCTCACACAGACACACACGAACCTCACACAGACACACACCAGCCTCACACAGACACACACCAGCCTCACACAGACACACACCAGCCTCGCAAAGACACACACCAGTTTCACACAGGCCTCACACAAACACACACCAGCCTCACACAGACACACACCAGTCTCACACAGACACACACCAGTCTCACACAGGCCTCACACAAACACACACCAGCCTCACACAGACACACACCAGTCTCACACAGACACACACCAGTCTCACACAGGCCTCACACAAACACACACCAGCTCCAAACAGACACACACCAACCTCACACAGACACACACCAGCCTCACAAAGACACACACCAGCCTCACACAGACACACACCAGCTTCAAACACACACACACCAGCCTCACACAGACACACACCAGCCTCACAAAGACACACACCAGCCTCACACAGACACACACCAGCTTCACAAAGACACACACCAGCCTCACACAGTCACACACCAGCTTCAAACAGACACACACCAGCCTCACACAGACACACACCAGCCTCACAAAGACACACACCAGCCTCACACAGACACACACCAGCCTCACACAGACACACACCAGCCTCACAAAGACACACACCAGCCTCACACAGACACACACCAGCCTCACACAGACACACACCAGGCTCACACAGACACACACCAGCCTCACACAGACACACACCAGCTTCAAACAGACACACACCAGCCTCACACAGACACACACCAGCCTCGCAAAGACACACACCAACCTCACACAGACACACACCAGGCTCACACAGACACACACCAGCCTCACACAGACACACACCAGCCTCGCAAAGACACACACCAACCTCACACAGGCCTCACACAAACACACACCAGCCTCACACAGACACACACCAGCCTCACACAGACACACACCAGCCTCACACAGACACACACCAGCCTCGCAAAGACACACACCAGTTTCACACAGGCCTCACACAAACACACACCAGCCTCACACAGACACACACCAGTCTCACACAGACACACACCAGTCTCACACAGGCCTCACACAAACACACACCAGCCTCACACAGACACACACCAGTCTCACACAGACACACACCAGTCTCACACAGGCCTCACACAAACACACACCAGCCTCACACAGACACACACCAGTCTCACACAGACACACACCAGTCTCACACAGGCCTCACACAAACACACACCAGCCTCACACAGACACACACCAGCCTCACACAGGCCTCACACAAACACACACCAGCCTCACACAGACACACACCAGCCTCACACAGGCCTCACACAAACACACACCAGCCTCACACAGACACACACCGGGCCTGATTTGATTCTGTGGGGTTTGTTCATCCCGGGCCTGCTGCTGGACCGTTCCCCTCAGTGGGACTTTCCTGCCCCGCCTGAGGTTTTTATATGAAATCTGGAGACACTTTTCTCTGTTCTTTATTGGAAAATGACTCATGTTTTTAATGAAAACTTCATCCACGTTCTGCTGTCGAGCCTGAGACTTTCAGCTTCAACACAGAACCTTTTCAGCTCTGGAGGAAGCCTCAAGACCTCATCTCTGTTTCAGCCTCGTCACCACTCAGCAAGAAAGTACGTAACGTCGTGTGTACACGAGAG
Organism: Bostrychus sinensis; assembly: GCA_020698575.1. NCBI lineage: Eukaryota > Metazoa > Chordata > Actinopteri > Gobiiformes > Eleotridae > Bostrychus > Bostrychus sinensis. The sequence goes on along the minus strand of CM036246.1, from coordinate 36,329,768 downwards.
AGTCACCCGAGCGCAGTGTCCTGTGGAGGAAAACAATCCATACTCTTTTTGGACAAAACATTAGTAACAGCTAAAATGATGCAATTAGCTTACCTTACCTTTAGCCTCGTGCTAATATGGTGCAGTTAGCTTACCTTAGTTTTAGCCTTGTGCTCATGTGCTGCAGTTAGCTTACCTTAGCTTTAGCCTTGTGCTCATGTGTTGCAGTTAGCTTACCTTAGCTTTAGCCTTGTACTAATATGGCGCAGTTAGCTTGCCTTAGCTTTAGCCTCGTGCTAATATGGCGCAGTTAGCTTGCCTTAGCTTTAGCCTCGTGCTAATATGGTGCAGTTAGCTTACCTTAGCTTTAGCCTTGTACTAATACGGCGCAGTTAGCTTGCCTTAGCTTTAGCCTCGTGCTAATATGGTGCAGTTAGCTTACCTTAGCTTTAGCCTTGTGCTCAAGTGATGCAGTTAGCTTACCTTAGCTTTAGCCTTGTGCTCATGTGCTGCAGTTAGCTTACCTTAGCTTTAGCCTTGTGCTCATGTGTTGCAGTTAGCTTACCTTAGGTTTAGCCTTGTCCTAATATGGCGCAGTTAGCTTACCTTAGCTTTAGCCTCGTGCTAATATGGTGCAGTTAGCTTACCTTAGCTTTAGCCTTGTGCAGATAAAAATATAATCCTCCTCTGAGGCAAACAGCTGCAATAATCCAGTCCCATTCATTCATGACTGTGATGAGAGTTTAATGCAGCGTATGATTATTATTCACTGATAAATACTGGAGTTAAACGCCTGAGTGTTGTGGACATTTGTTTACCTAAGCCCCATACAACTGAGTTTAGAGACTAGCGCCGCCTGCTGTTGTAAACAGTTATTACATCTTGCACATGCGCAGAGCTAACGCTGCTCGGTCGTGGGTCTGAGTCTCTTCGGTGTCTGGAGACACTTTTAGTGGAGACGTGAGGACACAGAGCTCTGCCTCTGCTGACGGCGCCCGGGCGTTGGGTCGCTGTGTCCCAGGCTTTAGTGTCCCGAGACTCTCTGGTCCAATTCAATTCAATTCAACATAGAGGTGAGGTTGAGGGCCCACAGGTCGGGACAGGAGCACAGATGGGGTCAGCTAAGATCCAATCGTCACTGGGACATCTGCCAGCAGCCAGGCATCTGAAACAGTCCCCACTCCCCCAGAGAGGAGCGGGAGAGAGGGACAACATGTGAACAGCTATGAAGTGATTAAAGATATAGAATATTAGATAATATTAATGACAGTGATAGAAGAGGAGCAGCAGATGAAACCAGAGGTCAGAGGTCAGTGCACCATACTTCCCCCAGCTTCTAGCTCCTGGAGCAGCTTCAGCTGTGGAGTTAACCCTGTTCCTGGCCTGACCATAAGCTTTCTCACAGAGGAACGTTTTAACCTAACCTTAAATGTAGAGACTGTGTCTGCCTCTAACATGAGCTGGAAGCTGATTCCATAAAACAGGAGCTTGGTAACTAAAGGCTCTACCTCCAACTGTACTTTTAGAAACCCTGTAGTACTCTGTAGTACTCTGTAGTACTCTGCTTGGTTGGTATGGCTCTATAACATCAGTAATGTAGGATGGAGCCTTGTAAGTCAGGAGAAGGATTTTAAACCTAATTCTGAATCCAACTGGAAGCCAGTGAAGTGAAGCTAGCACAGGAGTAATATGTCCAGGCCGTACCCCTCAGAGTCGGCCCTGGGACTCTCTGGTCCAGGCCGTACCCCTCAGAGTCGGCCCTGGGACTCTCTGGTCCAGGCCGTACCCCTCAGAGTCGGCCCTGGGACTCTCTGGTCCAGGCCGTACCCCTCAGAGTCGGCCCTGGGACTCTCTGGTCCAGGCCGTACCCCTCAGAGTCGGCCCTGGGACTCTCTGGTCCAGGCCGTACCCCTCAGAGTCGGCCCTGGGACTCTCTGGTCCAGGCCGTACCCCTCAGAGTCGGCCCTGGGACTCTCTGGTCCAGGCCGTACCCCTCAGAGTCGGCCCTGGGACTCTCTGGTCCAGGCCGTACCCCTCAGAGTCGGCCCTGGGACTCTCTGGTCCAGGCCGTACCTCTCAGGCCCAGAGCTAGGGCAGGCTCCAGCCCTGAACAAAACAGTTACACAGATTACTGCTCCCTCACAGTCGCTCATCCTGATTATTCATATAATCTAACCACAGACACAGATCTCTCTCATCTCTGTCTTGTGTCTTTTTTTTTTTTTTTTTCTTTTTTTTTAATGGGACAGCATGTATTAATGAACGGCTAGTGCCTTAAATACACCGGATTTTCGCTCAGAGCTAATTTCCATCCGTAGTCCCCACTCACTCACACACACAGCGGCTTCCTGGTGTTCCCCAGTGGTCTCCCATCCAGGAACTGACCAGGCCCTGCCCTGCTTAGCTTCCAAGGTCTGACGGGATCAGGCCTCCACAAGGCCGGACGGCCTCTCTCTCTTGTCTCTCTCTTGTGTCTCTCTCTTGTGTCTCTCTCTTGTGTCTCTCTCTTGTCTCTCTTGTCTCTCTCTTGTGTCTCTCTCTTGTGTCTCTCTCTTGTGTCTCTCTTGTGTCTCTCTTGTCTCCGTCTCTGTCTCTTGTCCCGGTGTCCTCCGGGTGAACCCTCTCCCCGCTGCGTGTGACCGCCGCCTGAACCCGAGAGCTCCTCTGATCCTCAGCGAGAAGAAAAGTCAGCATTAGACAACAACAGAGAGGATCAGGACTAAACCAGGACTAAACCAGGACTAAACCAGGTCTAAACCAGGACTAAACCAGGTCTAAACCAGGACTAAATCTGGACTTCAAATGTTTGTATTTGGTCACATATTCTTTGCGGCTCTGGTGGAAAATGACTCTTCAGTGTACACCTCTGTCAGATGGAGGACCACAACATTAATGCCATACATTTAGTTTGTAGCCAGATGGATATTGCTGAAGTTGCAGTAACAATAAACTTGTGATAAATTGTGCAGCCTCAGTAAAATCAGATCTGTCACCTTTTTCCTCTTAAACTTCAACCTTTAATCCCTTACTAAATAAACTCTATCATCTTTTATGTGTGTAACCTATAAGTTAACAGTTACGTTCACAGTCAAACAGAGATTGCTTTTGTGATAACACGGCCATGCAGCAGGCACTCGCTCTGAGTGACGCAGTTAAAGCTCCGCCCCCAGACCAAATGCCTGTCCCACTCTGTAGCTCTCTGCAAAATGTCCGCTATTGAAGAAGACATCACAAAATGTCTGCCAAGTGCAACCATTAAAAACAGCACAGGCTGATTTTATCAGTTCCAGAGAAACGAGAAACTCACAATCGCCCACTCTGATCTCTTTTTGTGGTTAGAACTTTAGAAACACTCTATTTCTGAATAAAATGTACATTTATACCATTTATTTGACTGCACTGTTCTATCTGAATTTAGTCTTTTTTACAATAAAAGCCCTGAATGCACCAAAAAGTTTGTTGTATGTGTTTAGAACATGATCAAGTATATCATGAAATGTGAAGAAATGTATCTGAACTAATCATGTGACCAGGATCTGACCCAGACTCAAGACGCTGCATGAAGTGCAAATGAACAATGTGATGTCTGAGTGTGGCCTTCATGGGAGCAGAAGTGATAACAGCCCCTCCCTTACAACTCGCACTGCTCTGCCTGAGAACTGGTTCAGATCCTGGACTATGCCCATATCTGGAGTGGGTGGTATGAAGTTGAGCCTGGGATATATTCAGTGAGATAGGGACGGTCGTTGTTGGACGCCCAGCGTAAGCCCTGAGTAAGACGTAGGCGGCAGGGACAGATCCAACCCAGAGCTCTGTAATCTGGCTTATGCAAATAAAAAGACAAAAAAGCTGATTGGAGTAAAACAAAGTTTGTATTTTAAAAGAGACACAGGAAGTTTCCAGCAGCAGCTTTACCCAAGTGAACAAACTCAGAGCAGAGATGCTTCATTTGAGCTGGTAACAGAGTGAAGAGTACTGTTGTTGTTTAGAGCTGAGAGTAAAACAGAAGAGAGCTGAGTTCAGTATAAAACTCTTTTAAAGAGCAGCTCTGAGGCTGAGGCAGATCTGTGTCTTCCTGGTTTATAACAAACAAACTCTCTCAGTATGAATGAATAAGTCAAAGGCAGCGGCCTGAGATAGATGATAGATAGATAGATGAAAGATAGATAGATAGATAGATAGATAGAGAGATAGATAGATAGATTCTTTGATAAGGCTCTGTACAGTTAAGACACAATACATTCATAAAAGATGCAGGTTTGAAACAGAACATAATGGATAAGAACAGATGAAAAGGCAGAGCTGTGGCTGTTCAGGTTATTGCGCTGAGGATCAATGACTTTTTGTAAATGTTTTTCTGGGCCAGTGGGACCTTGTAGCCTGCCTGATGGTAACAGTCTGAAGGAGTCATGCAGCGGGTGGGAGGGGTCCTGGCTGATCTGGCTGCGGGTGGGAGGGGTCCTGGCTGCGGGTGGGAGGGGTCCTGGCTGCGGGTGGGAGGGGTCCTGGCTGCGGGTGGGAGGGGTCCTGGCTGCGGGTGGGAGGGGTTCTGGCTGATCTGGATGGCTTTCCTCAGCACTGAGTGACTTTGATGTTGACCTCAAACTTGGTTTCTAAGCCAAATTGTTTTGAATATCTGTCCTTGTGTGTTAATCTTACAAATGATGATACTAAAAAAAAGGAAATTGTTGGTATTTATTGTGCACCATCAGCACCTAGAGGTGCGCTTGAGGAAATGTTCCAACAGATTTCCAACTTAGAAGGATGTGAAATTACAATAATGGGGGATATGAATATGAACTGGTTAAGCCAAGACTCAGAAACTTTTGTAGGAGCTTAAATCTCACCACTCGTCTCCAACCAGACCTGACCCTAAAAACTTAGAAAAGGGTTCCTTTATTAACATCACATGAACTAACAGCCCACATCAGTGTGAGTGAAGCGGAGTTTCCTCCTGGATTTCAGCGACCACTGTCCAGTACGATGTAGTCCTAATACAAAGTTAAGCAAAGCAAACAACTGTAACAGTAAAGAGATCATATAAACATTTCCATAACCAAGCGTTCCTTTCAGATTTATATTACAGTGAGATTGGTTTGACTTCAGCAACACCTGACCCTGATCTGGCCTCAAGCTTTTTTATTAACACCTTTAATAATATTTCAGATAAGCATGCTCCTAAAAAGAAAATAAGGATGAAAAACTGTAGTAATCTTTGGTTTAACTCTGAGATTGCAAGCCATGGAAATCCAGCAAAGTTCTGGAAAAGTCATTATCACAGCACACGACTCCATCACTACCTCCTGAAATTCTGAATAACTCAGTATAAATACAAAAGAGGAGATCTGTGATGCTTTTAATCACCATTGTATCACTTCATGTAATGTCTGTGATAATAATGCTTCTCCTTCTGTGTCTGGTGTTATAGATTATAATCAAGCTGCACATGATTGGCAGCTGTTCACATGAAGGCCTGTTACTTATGTGGAAGTCTTTAATGCACTGTGTTCAGTAGATCCTAAAAAGGCCCCTGGAGCTGATGAGTCAGTTATTAACAGCTGCACCATTTCTAACTCAGCCTTTAACTCAGATTTATAATCTATCTCTACAATTAGCAATTGTTCCTGAATTATGGAAAACAGCTCATGTTCTGCCCTTATACAAAGATGGCCAAACAAATCATTTAAATAACTACAGACCAATATCTAAATTAGCTTGGTTAGGAATTGTTCATTTTCTGGTGTAAGCATCAAAGAGGACGATGATTCAGAAGTGCAATCAAATCAGAAGTTTATTTAAAACCACACAGGTTACAGCAGCAGCTGAGTGGAGAGTGAGCGCTGCAAGAGAGGACTGTCCTAAGTTTTTATATTGTGTATGACAGCAGAGCGTTATCTTCTTTGTCTTCCTGAACCTCCCGTGCATCGGCCACGAGGAATCACACCTGCAACCCTGAGTCTGATAACTAGCAGCTCATTATGTGTGCAGTTTTAGGAATGAACAATGCACCCAACTGTAAGCTGACCTTACAGTGGAAAAACACCACATAAGACCCAAGTATTGTTATTACTAATGTTGAAGCTTATTAACCTTAGCAGTAGTTCATCAGAATATAAGTTTATTGGTAATACACAAAGCTATATTAGAAATAATCAATCCTTGTTCTGCTAAAATTTTAGAGAAATTGGTGAGCAATCAAATGAGGACTTTTTTCAACAAACATTCAGTTCTTAAATCGTATCAGGGTTAACTCCTGTCAGTAGTAAGATGATAAACTGTCTTTTAAAGCACATGTTACAAAATTATGCAATAGTTTGAAATCCAAATTGTCATTTTATTGCATTCCATTAAATTACAGAAAAGCCACCTTTGTATCAGTTTTGGATTATGGAGAAATAATTTATTTGCAGGCTTCAGCTTCGACCTTAACAAGTGTGGATACAGTTTATCACTCAGCCTCTGTTTCATCGCTGCTGACAACGACAGAACTCATCACTGTTTACTTTAGGACAAAGTTGGATGGACGTCTTTATTCTGTTTATCTATAAGGCACTTGTTGAGACGCTTCTGGATTATATATCGTCTCTTCTGAATTATAACTCTGGCCCCCACATCACAACATCTCAGGACTTTTTAGTTCTGGAAGCTAAACCTGTCAGGACAGAAACAGGAACTAAGGCCTTTGCTTTTTATGCTCCACACAAATGGAACGACCTTCAAAACTATCTCAGACTGTCCCTCCTCTGTACCTCACTGTCCTCCTCTGTACCTCACTGTCCCTCCTCTGTACCTCACTGTCTCTCCTCTGTACCTCACTGTCCCTCCTCTGTACCTCACTGTCCTCCTCTGTACCTCACTGTCCCTCCTCTGTACCATCACTGTCCCTCCTCTGTACCTCACTGTCCCTCCTCTGTACCTCACTGTCCCTCCTCTGTACCTCACTGTCTCTCCTCTGTACCTCACGGTCCTCCTCTGTACCCTCACTGTCCTCCTCTGTACCTCACTGTCCCTCCTCTGTACCTCACTGTCCTCCTCTGTACCTCACTGTCCTCCTCTGTACCTCACTGTCCTCCTCTGTACCTCACTGTCCTCCTCTGTACCTCACTGTCCCTCCTCTGTACCTCACTGTCCTCCTCTGTACCTCACTGTCCTCCTCTGTACCTCACTGTCCCTCCTCTGTACCTCACTGTCCTCCTCTGTACCTCACTGTCCCTCCTCTGTACCCTCACTGTCCTCCTCTGTACCTCACTGTCCCTCCTCTGTACCTCACTGTCCCTCCTCTGTACCCTCACTGTACTCCTCTGTACCTCACTGTCCCTCCTCTGTACCCTCACTGTCCCTCCTCTGTACCTCACTGTCTCTCCTCTGTACCTCACTGTCCCTCCTCTGTACCCTCACTGTACTCCTCTGTACCTCACTGTCCCTCCTCTGTACCTCACTGTCCCTCCTCTGTACCTCACTGTCCTCCTCTGTACCTCACTGTCCCTCCTCTGTACCTCACTGTCCCTCCTCTGTACCTCACTGTCCCTCCTCTGTACCTCACTGTCCCTCCTCTGTACCTCACTGTCCTCCTCTGTACCTCACTGTCCCTCCTCTGTACCTCACTGTCCCTCCTCTGTACCTCACTGTCCTCCTCTGTACCTCACTGTCCTCCTCTGTACCATCACTGTCCCTCCTCTGTACCTCACTGTCCCTCCTCTGTACCTCACTGTCCTCCTCTGTACCTCACTGTCCCTCCTCTGTACCTCACTGTCCTCCTCTGTACCTCACTGTCCCTCCTCTGTACCTCACTGTCCCTCCTCTGTACCTCACTGTCCTCCTCTGTACCTCACTGTCCTCCTCTGTACCCTCACTGTCCCTCCTCTGTACCTCACTGTCCCTCCTCTGTACCTCACTGTCCCTCCTCTGTACCTCACTGTCCTCCTCTGTACCTCACTGTCCCTCCTCTGTACCTCACTGTCCTCCTCTGTACCTCACTGTCCTCCTCTGTACCCTCACTGTCCCTCCTCTGTACCTCACTGTCCCTCCTCTGTACCTCACTGTCCCTCCTCTGTACCTCACTGTCCCTCCTCTGTACCTCACTGTCCCTCCTCTGTACCTCACTGTCCTCCTCTGTACCTCACTGTCCCTCCTCTGTACCTCACTGTCCCTCCTCTGTACCTCACTGTCCCTCCTCTGTACCTCACTGTCCCTCCTCTGTACCTCACTGTCCCTCCTCTGTACCTCACTGTCCTCCTCTGTACCTCACTGTCCCTCCTCTGTACCTCACTGTCCCTCCTCTGTACCTCACTGTCCTCCTCTGTACCTCACTGTCCTCCTCTGTACCATCACTGTCCCTCCTCTGTACCTCACTGTCCCTCCTCTGTACCTCACTGTCCTCCTCTGTACCTCACTGTCCCTCCTCTGTACCTCACTGTCCCTCCTCTGTACCTCACTGTCCTCCTCTGTACCTCACTGTCCCTCCTCTGTACCTCACTGTCCCTCCTCTGTACCTCACTGTCCTCCTCTGTACCTCACTGTCCTCCTCTGTACCCTCACTGTCCCTCCTCTGTACCTCACTGTCCCTCCTCTGTACCTCACTGTCCCTCCTCTGTACCTCACTGTCCCTCCTCTGTACCTCACTGTCCTCCTCTGTACCTCACTGTCCCTCCTCTGTACCTCACTATCCCTCACTGTCCCTCCTCTGTACCTCACTGTCCCTCCTCTGTACCTCACTGTCCTCCTCTGTACCTCACTGTCCCTCCTCTGTACCTCACTGTCCCTCCTCTGTACCTCACTGTCCCTCCTCTGTACCTCACTGTCCCTCCTCTGTACCTCACTGTCCTCCTCTGTACCTCACTGTCCCTCCTCTGTACCTCACTGTCCCTCCTCTATACCTCACTGTCCTCCTCTGTACCTCACTGTCCCTCCTCTGTACCTCACTGTCCTCCTCTGTACCTCACTGTCCCTCCTCTGTACTTCACTGTCCCTCCTCTGTACCTCACTGTCCTCCTCTGTACCTCACTGTCCCTCCTCTGTACCTCACTGTCCTCCTCTGTACCTCACTGTCCCTCCTCTGTACCTCACTATCCCTCCTCTGTACCTCACTGTCCTCCTCTGTACCTCACTGTCCCTCCTCTATACCTCACTGTCCTCCTCTGTACCTCACTGTCCCTCCTCTGTACCTCACTGTCCTCCTCTGTACCTCACTGTCCCTCCTCTGTACTTCACTGTCCCTCCTCTGTACCTCACTGTCCTCCTCTGTACCTCACTGTCCCTCCTCTGTACCTCACTGTCCCTCCTCTGTACCTCACTGTCCTCCTCTGTACCTCACTGTCCCTCCTCTGTACCTCACTATCCCTCACTGTCCCTCCTCTGTACCTCACTGTCCCTCCTCTGTACCTCACTGTCCTCCTCTGTACCTCACTGTCCCTCCTCTGTACCTCACTGTCCCTCCTCTGTACCTCACTGTCCCTCCTCTGTACCTCACTGTCCTCCTCTGTACCTCACTGTCCATCCTCTGTACCTCACTGTCCCTCCTCTGTACCTCACTGTCCTCCTCTGTACCTCACTGTCCTCCTCTGTACCTCACTGTCCCTCCTCTGTACCTCACTGTCCTCCTCTGTACCTCACTGTCCCTCCTCTGTACTTCACTGTCCCTCCTCTGTACCTCACTGTCCTCCTCTGTACCTCACTGTCCCTCCTCTGTATCTCACTGTCCCTCCTCTGTACCTCACTGTCCCTCCTCTGTACCTCACTGTCCTCCTCTGTACCTCACTGTCCTCCTCTGTACCTCACTGTCCCTCCTCTGTACCTCACTGTCCCTCCTCTGTACCTCACTGTCCCTCCTCTGTACCTCACTGTCCCTCCTCTGTACCTCACTGTCCTCCTCTGTACCTCACTGTCCCTCCTCTGTACCTCACTGTCCCTCCTCTGTACTTCACTGTCCCTCCTCTGTACCTCACTGTCCTCCTCTGTACCTCACTGTCCCTCCTCTGTATCTCACTGTCCCTCCTCTGTACCTCACTGTCCCTCCTCTGTACCTCACTGTCCTCCTCTGTACCTCACTGTCCCTCCTCTGTACCTCACTGTCCCTCCTCTGTACCTCACTGTCCTCCTCTGTACCTCACTGTCCCTCCTCTGTACCTCACTGTCCCTCCTCTGTATCTCACTGTCCTCCTCTGTACCTCACTGTCCCTCCTCTGTACCTCACTGTCCCTCCTCTGTACCTCACGGTCCTCCTCTGTACCCTCACTGTCCTCCTCTGTACCTCACTGTCCCTCCTCTGTACCTCACTGTCCCTCCTCTGTACCTCACTGTCCTCCTCTGTACCTCACTGTCCCTCCTCTGTACCTCACTGTCCCTCCTCTGTACCTCACTTTCCTCCTCTGTACCTCACTGTCCCTCCTCTGTACCTCACGGTCCTCCTCTGTACCCTCACTGTCCTCCTCTGTACCTCACTGTCCCTCCTCTGTACCTCACTGTCCCTCCTCTGTACCTCACTGTCCTCCTCTGTACCTCACTGTCCCTCCTCTGTACCTCACTGTCCCTCCTCTGTACCTCACTTTCCTCCTCTGTACCTCACTGTCCTCCTCTGTACCTCACTGTCCCTCCTCTGTATCTCACTGTCCCTCCTCTGTACCTCACTGTCCCTCCTCTGTACCTCACTGTCCTCCTCTGTACCTCACTGTCCCTCCTCTGTACCTCACTGTCCCTCCTCTGTACCTCACTGTCCTCCTCTGTACCTCACGGTCCTCCTCTGTACCCTCACTGTCCTCCTCTGTACCTCACTGTCCCTCCTCTGTACCTCACTGTCCCTCCTCTGTACCTCACTTTCCTCCTCTGTACCTCACTGTCCCTCCTCTGTACCTCACTGTCCCTCCTCTGTACCTCACTGTCCCTCCTCTGTACCTCACTGCCCTCCTCTGTACCTCACTTTCCTCCTCTGTACCTCACTGTCCCTCCTCTGTACCTCACTTTCCTCCTGTGTACCTCACTGTCCCTCCTCTGTACCTCACTGTCCCTCCTCTGTACCTCACTGTCCCTCCTCTGTACCTCACTGTCCCTCCTCTGTACCTCACTGTCCTCCTCTGTACCTCACTTTCCTCCTCTGTACCTCACTGTCCCTCCTCTGTACCTCACTGTCCCTCCTCTGTACCTCACTGTCCCTCCTCTGTACCTCACTGTCCCTCCTCTGTACCTCACTTTCCTCCTCTGTACCTCACTGTCCCTCCTCTGTACCTCACTGTCCCTCCTCTGTACCTCACTGTCCTCCTCTGTACCTCACTGTCCTCCTCTGTACCTCACTGTCCCTCCTCTGTACCTCACTGTCCCTCCTCTGTACCTCACTGTCCCTCCTCTGTACCTCACTGTCCCTCCTCTGTACCTCACTGTCCCTCCTCTGTACCTCACTGTCCTCCTCTGTACCTCACTGTCCCTCCTCTGTACCTCACTGTCCCTCCTCTGTACTTCACTGTCCCTCCTCTGTACCTCACTGTCCTCCTCTGTACCTCACTGTCCTCCTTTGTACCTCACTGTCCCTCCTCTGTATCTCACTGTCCCTCCTCTGTACCTCACTGTCCCTCCTCTGTACCTCACTGTCCTCCTCTGTACCTCACTGTCCCTCCTCTGTACCTCACTGTCCCTCCTCTGTACCTCACTGTCCCTCCTCTGTACCTCACTGTCCTCCTCTGTACCTCACTGTCCCTCCTCTGTACCTCACTGTCCTCCTCTGTACCTCACTGTCCCTCCTCTGTACCTCACTGTCCCTCCTCTGTACCTCACTGTCCCTCCTCTGTACCTCACTGTCCTCCTCTGTACCTCACTGTCCCTCCTCTGTACCTCACTGTCCCTCCTCTGTACCTCACTTTCCTCCTCTGTACCTCACTGTCCCTCCTCTGTACCTCACTGTCCCTCCTCTGTACCTCACTGTCCCTCCTCTGTACATATTTAGAGTAATGATAAATCCAGTGCAGTGTTAGTTTCAGAGGAGGACATGGAGTCAGTTTTCAGAAGGATTTTATTATTTTTTTGGTCTAAATAAGAAACATCACAACAGAAAACAAAAGAACATTCAGGAAGTGGCTGCAGGAACAGGCCAATAAACTGGAATATTGTGGAGAGTCTGTTTATTTTAAATATGAAGATTATGGCTCACAGTTAATGAAAACCAAACTCAGTCTCTCATTTAGTCAGGACCTAATATTACACAAACATTACAATTGAAATAAAGAACTTTTAAAATATATTTTTATAATTTATTTGCTCTCTGTTCCGATTTTTTAACTTTTAGAATTAAAATGAAAGAATTAAGTAATGAAATTATTTAATTTTTGTAGATATTCTAATTTATTGCCTGCACAGAAAACACATTTGATTTTATTTACATTTTACAAACTCTTTGTACCAAACTGTGATGAAACCTTTGAAACATAAACATATTTTAGATCTTATTTACAGATGTTAAATTCAACACGTGCTATCACATTACTACATTCAAATACAAAAACATTTCTTTAAAGGGACAACTGTATATTCTGCTGTTACTTTAGGTATTTTTAGATCATGAATATTTGTTGAATCAAAGTTAAACAGAACCATTACTGAATAAAAGCCTGGGATCCTCAGAACAAGTTTACTGTGAATTAAAATCTAAAAACAAATGGAGCCAAACAAATACACAAATATCCAGGACCTGGACTAGACCTGGACTAGACCTGGACTAGACCTGGACTAGACCTGGGTTAGACCTGGGCTACACCTGGACTACACCTGGACTAGACCTGGACTAGACCTGGACTAGACCTGGACTAGACCTGGACTACACCTGGACTAGACCTGGACTACACCTGGACTACACCTGGACTACACCTGGACTAGACCTGGACTACACCTGGACTAGACCTGGACTAGACCTGGACTAGACCTGGACTAGACCTGGACTACACCTGGACTAGACCTGGACTAGACCTGGACTACTCCTGGACTAGACCTGGACTACACCTGGACTAGACCTGGACTAGACCTGGACTACACCTGGACTACACCTGGACTACACCTGGACTAGACCTGGACTACACCTGGACTAGACCTGGACTAGACCTGGACTAGACCTGGACTACTCCTGGACTAGACCTGGACTAGACCTGGACTACACCTGGACTAGACCTGGACTAGACCTGGACTAGACCTGGACTACACCTGGACTAGACCTGGACTACTCCTGGACTAGACCTGCACTAGACCTGGACTAGACCTGGACTACACCTGGACTAGACCTGGACTAGACCTGGACTACACCTGCACTAGACCTGGACTAGACCTGGACTAGACCTGGACTAGACCTGGATTACACCTGGACTAGACCTGGACTAGACCTGGACTACACCTGGACTACACCTGGACTAGACCTGGACTACACCTGGACTAGACCTGGACTACACCTGGACTACACCTGGACTAGACCTGGACTAGACCTGTACTACACCTGGACTAGACCTGGACTAGACCTGGACTACACCTGGACTACACCTGGACTAGACCTGGACTAGACCTGGGCTAGACCTGGACTAGACCTGGGCTAGACCTGGACTAGACCTGGACTACACCTGGACTACACCTGGACTACACCTGGACTAGACCTGGACTACACCTGGACTACACCTGGACTACACCTGGACTAGACCTGGACTACACCTGGACTACACCTGGACTACACCTGGACTACACCTGGACTAGACCTGGACTACACCTGGACTAGACCTGGACTACACCTGGACTAGACCTGGACTACACCTGGACTAGACCTGGACTACACCTGGACTACACCTGGACTAGACCTGGACTACACCTGGACTACACCTGGACTAGACCTGGACTACACCTGGACTAGACCTGGACTACACCTGGACTACACCTGGACTAGACCTGGACTACACCTGGACTACACCTGGACTACACCTGGACTAGACCTGGGCTACACCTGGACTAGACCTGGACTACTCCTGGACTACACCTGGACTACACCTGGACTAGACCTGAACTACACCTGGACTAGACTTGGACTACACCTGGACTACACCTGGACTACACCTGGACTAGACCTGGACTACTCCTGGACTACACCTGGACTACACCTGGACTAGACCTGGGCTACACCTGGGCTAGACCTGGACTACACCTGGACTAGACCTGGACTACTCCTGGACTACACCTGGACTACACCTGGACTAGACCTGGGCTACACCTGGACTACACCTGGACTAGACCTGGACTACACCTGGACTAGACCTGGGCTACACCTGGGCTAGACCTGGACTAGACCTGGACTACACCTGGACTAGACCTGGACTAGACCTGGGCTACACCTGGGCTAGACCTGGACTACACCTGGACTAGACCTGGACTACTCCTGGACTACACCTGGACTACACCTGGACTAGACCTGAACTACACCTGGACTAGACTTGGACTACACCTGGACTACACCTGGACTACACCTGGACTAGACCTGGACTACTCCTGGACTACACCTGGACTACACCTGGACTAGACCTGGGCTACACCTGGGCTAGACCTGGACTACACCTGGACTAGACCTGGACTACTCCTGGACTACACCTGGACTACACCTGGACTAGACCTGGGCTACACCTGGACTAGACCTGGACTAGACCTGGACTACACCTGGACTAGACCTGGACTACACCTGGACTAGACCTGGGCTACACCTGGGCTAGACCTGGACTAGACCTGGACTACACCTGGACTACACCTGGACTACACCTGGACTAGACCTGGACTACACCTGGACTACACCTGGACTACACCTGGACTACACCTGGACTAGACCTGGACTAGACCTGGACTAGACCTGGACTACACCTGGACTAGACCTGGACTACACCTGGACTACACCTGGACTAGACCTGGACTACACCTGGACTACACCTGGACTAGACCTGGACTAGACCTGGACTACACCCGGACTACACCCGGACTAGACCTGGACTACACCTGGACTAGACCTGGACTAGACCTGGACTAGACCTGGACTGGACCTGGACTACACCTGGACTACACCTGGACTAGACCTGGACTAGACCTGGACTACACCTGGACTAGACCTGGACTAGACCTGGACTAGACCTGGACTGGACCTGGACTACACCTGGACTACACCTGGACTAGACCTGGACTACACCTGGACTGGACCTGGACTACACCTGGACTAGACCTGGACTAGACCTGGACTACACCCGGACTACACCCGGACTAGACCTGGACTACACCTGGACTAGACCTGGACTAGACCTGGACTAGACCTGGACTGGACCTGGACTACACCTGGACTACACCTGGACTAGACCTGGACTAGACCTGGACTACACCTGGACTAGACCTGGACTAGACCTGGACTACACCTGGACTACACCTGGACTAGACCTGGACTACACCTGGACTAGACCTGGACTAGACTTGAACTAGACCTGGACTAGACCTGAGTTTCTTCTTCTCTCACAGTGAGGTCTTCAGGAGCAGCTCTCTGTCGTCTCCTCTGGCGACCCCTGGTGGCTCGAAACTACAGGACACAAAGAAAAATCTGTTAATACATCAGGACTGAGGGCCCCTAGTGTAATGTACATGACCCTGAGGGGCCCTAGTGTATTGTAAATGACCCTGAGGGGCCCTAGTGTAATGTACATGATCCTGAGGGGCCTTAGTGTAATGTACATGATCCTGAGGGGCCCCGAGTGTAATGTCTCTGACCCTGAGGGGCCCTAGTGTACTGTCTCTGACCCTGAGGGGCCCTAGTGTAATGTACATGATCCTGAGGGGCCTTAGTGTAATGTACATGATCCTGAGGGGCCCCGAGTGTAATGTCCCTGACCCTGAAGGGCCCTAGTGTAATGTCCCTGACCCTGAGGGGCCCTAGTGTAATGTCCCTGACCCTGAGGGGTCGTAGTGTAATGTCCCTGACCCTGAGGGGTCCTAGTGTAATGTCCCTGACCCTGAGGGGCTCTAGTGTAATGTCCCTGACCCTGAGGGGCCCTAGTGTAATGTCCCTGATCCTGAGGGGCCCTAGTGTAATGTCCCTGACCCTGAGTGGCTCTAGTGTAATGTCCCTGACCCTGAGGGGCCCTAATGTAATGTCCCTGACCCTGAGGGGCCCTAGTGTAATGTCCCTGACCCTGAGGGGCCCTAGTGTAATGTCCCTGACCCTGAGGGGCCCTAGTGTAATGTCCCTGACCCTGAGGGGCCCTAGTGTAATGTCCCTGACCCTGAGGGGCCCTAGTGTAATGTCCCTGACCCTGAGGGGCCCTAGTGTAATGTCCCTGACCCTGAGGGGCCCTCATGGTGCTCCAGGGGCCAGTACCTTACAGTAGTAGTACAGAGCAGGGATATAGATGAGCATCAGCAGGAGAATGAGCAGCGCTCTGATGATCAGCTCAGAGTCCAAGGCTGGAACACATCACATGGAGACAGAGACATGAGGCCTTTTTAAACCATTATTATCACGGCTCTGAAGGAAAAACCAGAAGAACTTACCTCCGAGAGAGAGATAGAGGCTGTGGCTCTGAGAGGAGAAGTTATGGGAGAAAACATGAAGGCGGTAAACGCAGGCGTAGCCTCCTTTGTGGGCGGGGCCGGCGTCAGAGAACAGGAAGTGGGCGGAGTGATTGACGGCCGGCAGGGTGCGGTTCTGAGCCGGGTCCACAGTGGGAGAGATGAGCTGGAAGGAGCCTCCTGGGTACTGTGGTTCAACAGAGCACCTGACACTGAAGTCTGAGCCCGGCAGCACCCGGAGCCCCTGCGGCTGGGCCTCGGAGACCCCGTCAGCAGAGACGGACAGGGAGATGTCGGGGCGGGTCAGTAAATCTGTGGAGAGAGGCCATTGGACGCTCTTCAGTCTCATGTGATTAATACTGACCAATGGGAACAGAGATTTATCTGTGAGTCACAAGTTCACAATAAAAACAGACACAGAGCAGAATCTGTGGGACTCAGTCTAAAACTCAGTCCTGGGACAATGAGACTCTGTCCACAACAAACATATTCCTCAGGAACATCTGGAATAACACATCTGGAGAGAACACATCTGGAGAGAACACATCTGGAGTGAACACATCTGGAGAGAACACATCTGGAGAGAGGGAGAAGATTAAATCTGAGTAACCCAGGTTTTTACTGTTACCTGAACACACCACCTCCAGGCCCCAGGGGGAAATGTAGTCTCCATCCCCGGCACAGCTTCTCAGAGCAGACTTCTTCACACAGGCAGCTGTGACCAACCACACAGGTCTCCGTGGAAAATCATCTCTTTCCTCTCCAGAAACAGCTGAGCCACAGTCCAGGTCTCGACACACAGCAGCTGTAGCCTCAAGGTCCCAGGGTCCAGAGACAGCCACAGGTCTCCAGTTTCCTCTGAGTCTCACCTCCACAGCCCCAGCACAGCGACTGGCCCCTCCCACCAACCTGACTGAGTCTGGCTCTGAACAGAGAGAAGAAGAAGTGATTAGGTGAGTTATGGTCAGAGATGATTCAGTCAGACACAGATCTGATGGACCCAGTGCATGCTGGGTAGTTTTGTGTTGCTCTGATGTAACTTGTGTAACAGTGATCTCTAAAACTCAGGACACAGTGAGATCTGTGCTTCCAAAGAATCGCTGTGTGACCCAAGGAAGACCACGCTGTTCTGTCTACAATCAGGAGTCTCACTTCATCTGGAACGCACCAATCAGAGGAAGAACACAGAGGAGCCCCGCCCCTTTTTACCTGAGCAGGTGAGAGCCCCGCCCCTTTTTACCTGAGCAGGTGAGAGCCCCGCCCCTTTTTACCTGAGAAGCTGAGAGCCCCGCCCCTTTTTAACCTGAGCAGGTGAGAGCCCCGCCCCTTTTTACCTGAGCAGGTGAGCTCCACAGCTGTTCCAGATGAGCAGGTGTTCCCTGAGCTGGACCTGGGACAGTCCATCAGAGCAGACTCATGGCCCTGGCACTGGAACTGTCCCAGAGCCCCGCCCTCTCCATAGAGCGCCCCCTGGAGGAGAGAAGGAGCCCCACAGCCCAGCTCCCTGCAGACCACCTCTGCATCCTGCAGGTCAAAGTCCCCTTCACAGACTGGGCTCCAGGACTGGTTCTGGTGGAGCTCCAGTGATCCTGAGCACAGGTTGGGCCCCCGGAGCCTCACAGAGTCTGTGGACACACACACAGCTCTTTACTCTGAGAATACTGCACATGCTCCTCACTGGGCCCCAACACTCAACATTCTCTACACATCACTGTGAGGATGAAGAGCAGAGTTACCTGAACAGGTGAGGGAGGAGAGGACGGGGCTGGATCTGTCCTTCACACTCACACAGTCTCTCAGTGAAGAAGTGGAGTGGACACAGGAGGAGCTGAGCCACCAAACAGAACGATCAGAAACTCTTCTCATTTTAACAGAAACCACAGAGCCACAGTCCAGACGCTGACAAACTGCAGCTCCTGTCCTCAGGTCCCAGGTCATCCTCGCGTCTCTCCATTGGTCCAAATGTTTAACCTGCAGCGTCCCATTACAGCGACTGGCTCCGCCCACCAGCCTGACATCATCAGGGTCTGACAAAGACAGAGAAAGGTGAATAAAAGTCCAGAGAGAGAGGAGCAGAGCAGAGGAGTGTCCTCTGTGTGGGATTTATTTAAACTGATATAAAGCAGCTCAGACTGGGACCACAGGAACTCACACAGAAGCTCAACATGAGGAGGGCTTCTCAATGTGTGGGCTGTGGCCCCCCACTGGTCCCTGAGTGAACTACAGCTGCAGTGGATGTGACAGAGTGACCCAGAGCTCAGAACCTAAGAGGATTTAGTTTCACCTGTGGATAACAGAAGAATAAATGTGGATCTGTGTCTAAACATTTTCTCTAAAAAGGTCAAAGGTTAAACAGGAAAGGCGTCTGGACAAAGTGTTGTCTTTAGAAGACTCTTGGTGTCCTCCTGCAGGAGAGTGGGGCCCTCTCTGATGGTGATGTGAGCTGAGACCTGAAGCTGGTCCTAAACCTGGTCCAGAGCCAGGTCCAGAGCCAGGTCCAGAGCCAGGTCCAGAGCCAGGTCCAGAGCCAGGTCCAGAGCCAGGTCCAGAGCCAGGTCCAGAGCCAGGTCCAGAGCCAGGTCCAGAGCCAGGTCCAGAGCCAGGTCCAGAGCCAGGTCCAGAGCCAGTGGAGTCTGGACTGAGCTGAGACAGCAGTGAGTTTAGAAACTCTGTGTCTGCTGTGAGTATGAGAGAGCATAAAGACAGAGACCACAGCTCACCTGAGCAGGTGAGAGCCCCGCCCCTTTTTACCTGAGCAGGTGAGAGCCCCGCCCCGTTTTACCTGAGCAGGTGAGAGCCCCGCCCCGTTTTACCTGAGCAGGTGAGAGCCCCGCCCCTTTTTACCTGAGCAGGTGAGCTCCACAGCTGTTCCAGATGAGCAGGTGTTCCCTGAGCTGGACCTGGGACAGTCCATCAGAGCAGACTCATGGCCCTGGCACTGGAACTGTCCCAGAGCCCCGCCCTCTCCATAGAGCGCCCCCTGGAGGAGAGAAGGAGCCCCACAGCCCAGCTCCCTGCAGACCACCTCTGCATCCTGCAGGTCAAAGTCCCCTTCACAGACTGGGCTCCAGGACTGGTTCTGGTGGAGCTCCAGTGATCCTGAGCACAGGCTGGGCCCCCGGAGCCTCACAGAGTCTGTGGACACACACACAGCTCTGAGACATCACAGCTCTGAGACGTCGCAGCTCTGAGACGTCACAGCTCTGAGACGTCGCGGCTCTGAGACGTCACAGCTCTGAGACGTCGCGGCTCTGAGACGTCACAGCTCTGAGGCGTCACGGCTCTGAGACGTCACAGCTCTGAGGCGTCACGGCTCTGAGACGTCGCGGGTCTGAGACATCGCAGCTCTCAAATTGTAAGGCCCTTGAGAAATTTGTCAAGCTTGTTAAGCGCAATATAAATCTAATCCATTATTATTATTAATGTCTTTAGCTCCATGTTGTTTATATGAATCATTGAGAGTCAAACCTAAGCTCCGCCCACTCAGAACACTGTGACACCATTGGTCAAACCAGCAGTGGTTCAGACTCAAACAGAGATTCTTATGGAGGACAAGATGGATTTATCTGAGTTTCTGAGCTCACAGATCTCAGAGGATGCAGCTGCTGTGGAAGAAAAGGATTTTAAAGTTCTTACCTAAACATTTCACCTCCACACTGGAGACAGAGAGAGATGTGCCAGTCTCAAAACAGTCGCTCAGTGAAGTCTCTTCACAGTCAGGTTTGATGAATGATGTTTCTCTTCTTGAACCACTTTGTTTTCTCACAGAAACAGCAGATCCACAGCCCAGCTCTGCACACGCTCTGTTTGCAAACTGCAGATTAAACTCAGATGGATCCACAGTTGTCCAGTTCTGCTTCTGTCGTTTCACCTGCAGCTCTCCCTGACAGCGGCTGGCTCCTCCCACCAACCTGAGGCCAAACGGCTCTGGAGAAATGAGACCATCACCAAAACTCTTTATTATTAATCTATATTTAAATCCTGCCTCAGTGTTTATCTCAGAGCTTTAAACTTTACTAAACACAGATCTCTGGAGTTAAATGAAACTGAATCTGGGTAAACAGAAAATAGGTAAAGTGGGTAAAGTGATTGCTCAGTCGCTGTTGGCGGTTCTGTGGAGCCATGTCCTGTGCCCTGGGTGACATTAGGATGTGGCGCCCCCTACAGGACCTCCTCATAAACTACAGTTTTACTGCAGTGGACAGAGATGAAGACACAGTAACAAAGCCTAAAGTCTGAGTTAAATGTGAGAGTCCCTGCAGAGTTTTTCTGAAAGTCTTATTTTGATTCTTCTGTCTTTTCACGTTCTCATTCAAACATAAGTTAAACTTCTTTAAACTGGAGATGTCCATCACTTTTAGGTTGGGGCTCTACATTTAGAAAGAGTCCATTACTGAGGTTAAAATGTCCTGCATGGTTTATGATCCTAACGGCTCTTTGTAGGACACACATTTCACTTCTTTATCAGATGGAAAAGCAGAAAAACTGTGCTCTGAGAAAAACACTTTGTCAAATACAAACACAAGTTTATACAACAGTTTAACTAAAGTGAAGTGAGAAGAGGCAGTGTGTGGTCACCTGTGGAGCTGGGGGCTGCAGCCAGGATCCCTGCACACAAACACACAAACACACAAACACACAAACACAAACACACAAACACACAAACACACAAACACAAACACACACAATCAGTTCACAAAACTGGGATTTGCTCCAAAAGAGACTCTGTTTCTGGCTCAGTATCATAAGTTCAGTAAAAGTGCCCTCAATGGTTTGACTTTTAGAAACTGTGTATTTTCAAATAAAGGACCAAAGCATTAATATTGTTAGTGAACATTTGTGTCATTGGTATAAAATATAACAGTCATGATGTTTCCTGAGTTAGTGATGTTGTGCTCGTGCACGGCCCTGGTGCACGTCTGAGACTTGCTGCTGCTTGATACAGAATGACAGCAGTAAAAGCATCATGGAGCCTAGCATTTATGCTACTTTTGAGCTAAATCAAACAGGATAAATATAGAGTTTATTTGCCAAACGCGTAAAGGTTCAGGTTAGGGGTAGAGTTAGTTTTTTGTTACAGAGATAATTAGCCGTTATGGCAGTAAAATCTAGGGCTGCCTGATACGAGAAAAACATGTGAAATGCCATAACCATATTTTATATTACGATAACAATATGATGGAAATATTTACAGACACTTTACTGGGAGAGTAAGTTCAATCAAACTAAGGAAGAAATATACGCCTCTGGACTAAACCAGGGCTAAATTTGGACTTTAAATATTTGTATTTGGTCACATATTCTTTCTGGCTCTGGTGGAAAATGACTCTTGAGCATAAACCTCTGTCAGATGGAGGACAATAACATTATTGTGAGACATTTAGCACCAGATTTACTCAGACGGTGCTAAATTGTGAGTGCAGCTTAAAAAATTGTGTTTTCTATTTGTGGGCGTGGTGATAAAGAGACACTGCGCAGGTAAATGCTGCTGCAAATCTGCTGTAAATGTACTGAAACAAGACAAAACCAGGACTAAACCAGGTCTAAACCAGGTCTAAACCAGGACTAAACCAGGACTAAACCAGGTCTAAACCAGGTCTAAACCAGGTCTAAACCAGGACTAAACCAGGACTAAACCAGGTCTAAACCAGGACTAAACCAGGACTAAACCAGGTCTAAACCAGGTCTAAACCAGGACTAAACCAGGTCTAAACCAGGTCTAAACCAGGACTAAACCAGGACTAAACCAGGTCTAAACCAGGACTAAACCAGGTTTAAACCAGAACTAAACCAGGTCTAAACCAGGTCTAAACCAGGTCTAAACCAGGTCTAAACCAGGACTAAACCAGGTCTAAACCAGGACTAAACCAGGACTAAACCAGGTTTAAACCAGAACTAAACCAGGTCTAAACCAGGTCTAAACCAGGACTAAACCAGGTCTAAACCAGGACTAAACCAGGTCTAAACCAGGTCTAAACCAGGACTAAACCAGGTCTAAACCAGGTCTAAACCAGGACTAAACCAGGTCTAAACCAGGACTAAACCAGGACTAAACCAGGTCTAAACAAAGTCTAAGCCAGGACTAAACCAGGTCTAAACCAGGTCTAAACCAGGACTAAACCAGGTCTAAACCAGGTCTAAACCAGGACTATACCAGGTCTAAACCAGGTCTAAACCAGGTCTAAACCAGAACTAAACCAGGTCTAAACTAGGTCTAAACCAGGTCTAAACCAGGTCTAAACCAGGACTAAACCAGGTCTAAACCAGGTCTAAACTAGGACTAAACCAGGTCTAAACCAGGTCTAAACCAGGACTAAACCAGGTCTAAACCAAGTCTAAACCAGGACTATACCAGGTCTAAACCAGGTCTAAACCAGGACTTAAACCAGGTACTAAACCAGGATCTAAACCAGGTCTAAACCAGGTCTAAACCTAGGACTAAACCAGGTCTAAACCAGGTACTAAACCAGGTCTAAACCAGGACTAAACCAGGTCTAAACCAGGACTAAACCAGGTCTAAACCAGGTCTAAACCAGGACAAAACCAGGACTAAACCAGGACTAAACCAGGTCTAAACCAGGACTAAACCAGGATTAAACCAGAACTAAACCAGGTCTAAACCAGGACGAAACCAGGTCTAAACCAGGTCTAAACCAGGTCTAAACCAGGACTAAACCAGGTCTAAACCAGGACTAAACCAGGACTAAACCAGGTCTAAACCAGGTCTAAACCAGGACTAAACCAGGTCTAAACCAGGACTAAACCAGGTCTAAACCAGGTCTAAAACCAGGTCTAAACCAGGACTAAACCAGGTCTAAACCAGGACTAAACCAGGTCTAAACCAGGTCTAAACCAGGTCTAAACTAGGACTAAACCAGGTCTAAACCAGGTCTAAACCAGGTCTAAACCAGGACTAAACCAGGTCTAAACCAGGACTAAACCAGGTCTAAACCAGGTCTAAACCAGGACAAAACCAGGACTAAACCAGGTCTAAACCAGGACTAAACCAGGTCTAAACCAGGTCTAAACCAGGACTAAACCAGGTTTAAACCAGAACTAAACCAGGTCTAAACCAGGACTAAACCAGGTCTAAACCAGGTCTAAACCAGATCTAAACCAGGACTAAACCAGGTCTAAACCAGGACTAAACCAGGACTAAACCAGGTCTAAACCAGGACTAAACCAGGTCTAAACCAGGTCAAAACCAGGTCAAAACCAGCACAAAACCAGGTCTAAACCAGGACTAAACCAGGTCTAAACCAGATCTAAACCAGGACTAAACCAGGTTTAAACCAGAACTAAATCAGGTCTAAACCAGGTCTAAACCAGGACTAAACCAGGTCTAAACCAGGTCTAAACCAGGACTAAACCAGGTTTAAACCAGAACTAAACCAGGTCTAAACCAGATCTAAACCAGGACTAAACCAGGTCTAAACCAGGTCTAAACCAGGACTAAACCAGGTCTAAACCAGGTCTAAACCAGGACTAAACCAGGTCTAAACCAGGACTAAACCAGGTCTAAACCAGGTCTAAACCAGGACTAAACCAGGTCTAAACCAGGTTTAAACCAGGTCTAAACCAGGTCTAAACCAGGACTAAACCAGGTCTAAACCAGGTCTAAACCAGGTCTAAACCAGGACTAAACCAGGTCTAAACCAGGACTAAACGAGGTCTAAACCAGGTCTAAACCAGGACTAAACCAGGACTAAACCAGGTCTAAACCAGGTCTAAACCAGGTCTAAACCAGGACTAAACCAGGTTTAAACCAGAACTAAACCAGGTCTAAACCAGGACTAAACCAGCACTAAACCAGGTCTGAACCAGGACTAAACCAGGACTAAACCAGGTCTAAACCAGGTCTAAACCAGGTCTAAACCAGGACTAAACCAGGTTTAAACCAGAACTAAACCAGGTCTAAACCAGGACTAAACCAGGACTAAACCAGGTCTAAACCAGGACTAAACCAGGACTAAACCAGATCTAAACCAGGACTAAACCAGGACTAAACCAGGTCTAAACCAGGACTAAACCAGGTCTAAACCAGGTCTAAACCAGGTTTAAACCAGGACTAAACCAGGACT
This sequence comes from Bostrychus sinensis, assembly GCA_020698575.1. Taxonomy (NCBI): domain Eukaryota; kingdom Metazoa; phylum Chordata; class Actinopteri; order Gobiiformes; family Eleotridae; genus Bostrychus; species Bostrychus sinensis. The sequence continues at coordinate 36,305,163 of CM036246.1, read as the reverse complement.
AAACCAGGTCTAAACCAGGTCTAAACCAGGACTAAACCAGGTTTAAACAAGAACTAAACCAGGTCTAAACCAGAACTAAACCAGGTCTAAACCAGGACTAAACCAGGTCTAAACCAGGTCTAAACTAGGACTAAACCAGGTCTAAACCAGGACTAAACCAGGTCTAAACCAGGTCTAAACCAGGACTACACCAGGTTTAAACCAGAACTAAACCAGGTCTAAACCAGAACTAAACCAGGACTAAACCAGGTCTAAACCAGGTCTAAACCAGGTTTTAACCAGGTCTAAACCAGGACTAAACCAGAACTAAACCAGGACTAAACCAGGACTAAACCAGGTCTAAACAAAGTCTAAACCAGGACTAAACCAGGTCTAAACCAGGTCTAAACCAGGACTAAACCAGGTCTAAACCAGGTCTAAACCAGGACTAAACCAGGTCTAAACCAGGACTAAACCAGGTCTAAACCAGGTCTAAACCAGGACTAAACCAGGTTTAAACCAGAACGAAACCAGGTCTAAACCAGATCTAAACCAGGACTAAACCAGGTCTAAACCAGGTCTAAACCAGGACTATACCAGGTCTAACCCAGGTCTAAACCAGGACTAAACCAGGTTTAAACCAGAACTAAACCAGGTCTAAACCAGGTCTTAACCAGGACTAAACCAGGTCTAAACCAGGTCTTAACCAGGTCTAAACCAGGACTAAACCAGAACTAAACCAGGTCTAAACCAGGTCTAAACCAGGTCTAAACCAGGACTAAACCAGGTCTAAACCAGGTCTAAACCAGAACTAAATCTGGACTTTAAATATTTGTATTTGGTGACATATTCTTTGCGGCTCTGGTGGAAAATGACTCTTCAGTGTAAACCTCTGTCAGATGGAGGACCACAACATTAATGCCATACATTTAGTTTGTAGCCAGATGGATATTGCTGAAGTTGCAGTAACAATAAACTTGTGATAAATTGTGAAGCCTCAGTAAAATCAGATCTGTCACCTTTTTCTTCTTAAACTTCAACCTTTAATCCCTTACTAAATAAACTCTATCATCTTTTATGTGTGTAACCTATAAGTTAACAGTTACGTTCACAGTCAAACAGAGATTGCTTTTGTGATAACACGGCCATGCAGCAGGCACTCGCTCTGAGTGACGCAGTTAAAGCTCCGCCCCCAGACCAAATGCCTGTCCCACTCTGTAGCTCTCTGCAAAATGTCCACTATTGAAGAAGACATCACAAAATGTCTGCCAAGTGCAACCATTAAAAACAGCACAGGCTGATTTTATCAGTTCCAGAGAAACGAGAAACTCACAATCGCCCACTCTGATCTCTTTTTGTGGTTAGAACTTTAGAAACACTATTTCTGAATAAAATGTATATTTATACCATTTATTTGACTGCACCGTTCTATCTGAAATTAGTCTTATTTACAATAAAAGCCCTGAATGCACCAAAAAGTTCAAAGTTTGTATTTTAAAAGAGACACAGGAAGTTTCCAGCAGCAGCTTTACCAAAGTGAACAAACTCAGAGCAGAGACGCTTCATTTGAGCTGGTAACAGAGTGAAGAGTACTGTTGTTGTTTAGAGCTGAGAGTAAAACAGAAGAGAGCTGAGTTCAGTATAAAACTCTTTTAAAGAGCTGCTCTGAGGCTGAGGCAGATCTGTGTCTTCCTGGTTTATAACAAACAAACTCTCTCAGTATGAATGAATAAGTCAAAGGCAGCGGCCTGTTCTCAAATATATATAACAATAATAATAACAACATAAACACAGTTCTCATGTAGAGAGCAGTTTAATCCAGATTTCTCAAACTTTTCTTCTGCTCTCCTCAGTCTCTCAGTATCAGCTCACAAACAGCACAAACAAAGACAAGAAAGTTATTCCTTACCAAAGCTGCAGAGGAACAAAAACACCACCAGCGCTGTGTGGGCCATGTCCAGGTCTGGGTCAGGACCAGGTCTCAGTCAGGACTCGGTCTCAGTCAGGACCAGGTCTCAGTCAGGACCAGGTCTAAGTCTGGTCTAAAGATGGTTTCTGCTGTTCTTAGCTCAGTCTTATCGGTTCATCTTTGTGACGTTTCTCCTTCTCTCTCTTTAAAGCTGAAGTCTTTGCTGTTGAACATTTGAAACCACCGAGATATTGAGTTTAATTTAGTTTTATCAGCTGTTTGTAGAACCTTACCTTTATTTTGTTTTTTATATACAATTTATGGTAAAATAAAGAAATGTAATAGCATTTTAAGGCTAACCCGGGACAAAACCAGGTCTAAACTTGAGCTTAACTAGGACTAAAACAAGGCTAAATGAAAACTAAAACAGGACTAATCCAGGACTACAAGAACTAAAGTAAGACTGAAACAGAACTGAAACAGGACTAACTAATGTTGGAAAAACATTCAAATGTATTTTCTAAGTTACTTTTATACTCAGTATTTTTTACTTTTACTGGAGTAAAGTTGTGTTGGGTAATTGCACTTCTACTTGAAAAATATTATCTTTGAAGTAACAGTTTGTTTACTTGAATACAGCTTTTGAGTACTTCATCCACCAATAAGAATTACCCACAACTAACCCAGGTCTAAACCAGGACTAAAGCAAGACTAAACTAAAGTCTAAACCACAAAGCTGCTAAAACACAAGAAGTACAGAACCAACAGTCACATTTCAACAAAATGGCTGCTATTGGAGAAGACATCACAAAATGTCTGCCGAGCTTAAATCATGACATAAGTTCAGTTTAAGTGCCCCTCGATGGTTCCACTTTCTATTTTCTATTTTCAAATAAAGGACCAAATCATTAATATTGTTAGTGAGTGAGGATAGAAAGTTCAATTAAACTAAAGCAGAACTATAACTCCATGGACTAAACCAGGACTAACCAAGGACTGAAACAGGTCTAAACCAGGTCTAAACCAGGACTAAACCAGGACTAAACCAGGTCTAAACCAGGTCTAAACCAGGACTAAACCAGGACTAAACCAGGTCTAAACCAGGTCTAAACCAGGAATACACCAGGTCTAAACCAGGACTAAACCAGGACTAACCAAGGACTGAAACAGGTCTAAACCAGGAATAAACCAGGACAGAACCTGGGCTAAACCAGGACTAAACCAGGACTAAACCAGGACTAACCAAGGACTGAAACAAGTCTAAATCAGGTCTAAACCAGGTCTAAACCAGAACTAAACCAGGTCTAAACCAGGTCTAAACCAGGACTAAACCAGGACTAAACCAGGTCTAAACCAGGACTAAACCAGGACTAAACCAGGACTAAACCAGAACTAAACCAGGACTAACCAAGGACTGAAACAAGTCTAAATCAGGTCTAAACCAGGTCTAAACCAGGACTAAACCAGGTCTAAACCAGGACTAAACCAGGACTAAACCAGGTCTAAACCAGGTCTAAACCAGGACTAAACCAGGTCTAAACCAGGTCTAAACCAGGTCTAAACCAGGTCTAAACCAGGAATACACCAGGTCTAAACCAGGACTAAACCAGGACTAACCAAGGACTGAAACAGGTCTAAACCAGGAATAAACCAGGACAGAACCTGGGCTAAACCAGGACTAAACCAGGTCTAAACCAGGACTAAACCAGGACTAAACCAGGACTAAACCAGAACTAAACCAGGACTAACCAAGGACTGAAACAAGTCTAAATCAGGTCTAAATCAGGTCTAAACCAGGTCTAAACCAGGACTAAACCAGGTCTAAACCAGGACTAAATCTGGACTTCAAATATTTGTATTTGGTCACATATTCTTTGCGGCTCTGGTGGAAAATGACTCTTCAGTGTAAACCTCTGTCAGATGGAGGACCACAACATTAATGCCATACATTTAGTTTGTAGCCAGATGGATATTGCTGAAGTTGCAGTAACAATAAACTTGTGATAAATTGTGAAGCCTCAGTAAAATCAGATCTGTCACCTTTTTCTTCTTAAACTTCAACCTTTAATCCCTTACTAAATAAACTCTATCATCTTTTATGTGTGTAACCTATAAGTTAACAGTTACGTTCACAGTCAAACAGAGATTGCTTTTGTGATAACACGGCCATGCAGCAGGCACTCGCTCTGAGTGACGCAGTTAAAGCTCCGCCCCCAGACCAAATGCCTGTCCCACTCTGTAGCTCTCTGCAAAATGTCCACTATTGAAGAAGACATCACAAAATGGCTGCCAAGTGCAACCATTAAAAACAGCACAGGCTGATTTTATCAGTTCCAGAGAAACGAGAAACTCACAATCGCCCACTCTGATCTCTTTTTGTGGTTAGAACTTTAGAAACACTCTATTTCTGAATAAAATGTATATTTATACCATTTATTTGACTGCACCGTTCTATCTGAAATTAGTCTTATTTACAATAAAAGCCCTGAATGCACCAAAAAGTTCAAAGTTTGTATTTTAAAAGAGACACAGGAAGTTTCCAGCAGCAGCTTTACCAAAGTGAACAAACTCAGAGCAGAGACGCTTCATTTGAGCTGGTAACAGAGTGAAGAGTACTGTTGTTGTTTAGAGCTGAGAGTAAAACAGAAGAGAGCTGAGTTCAGTATAAAACTCTTTTAAAGAGCTGCTCTGAGGCTGAGGCAGATCTGTGTCTTCCTGGTTTATAACAAACAAACTCTCTCAGTATGAATGAATAAGTCAAAGGCAGCGGCCTGTTCTCAAATATATATAACAATAATAATAACAACATAAACACAGTTCTCATGTAGAGAGCAGTTTAATCCAGATTTCTCAAACTTTTCTTCTGCTCTCCTCAGTCTCTCAGTATCAGCTCACAAACAGCACAAACAAAGACAAGAAAGTTATTCCTTACCAAAGCTGCAGAGGAACAAAAACACCACCAGCGCTGTGTGGGCCATGTCCAGGTCTGGGTCAGGACCAGGTCTCAGTCAGGACTCGGTCTCAGTCAGGACCAGGTCTCAGTCAGGACCAGGTCTAAGTCTGGTCTAAAGATGGTTTCTGCTGTTCTTAGCTCAGTCTTATCGGTTCATCTTTGTGACGTTTCTCCTTCTCTCTCTTTAAAGCTGAAGTCTTTGCTGTTGAACATTTGAAACCACCGAGATATTGAGTTTAATTTAGTTTTATCAGCTGTTTGTAGAACCTTACCTTTATTTTGTTTTTTATATACAATTTATGGTAAAATAAAGAAATGTAATAGCATTTTAAGGCTAACCCGGGACAAAACCAGGTCTAAACTTGAGCTTAACTAGGACTAAAACAAGGCTAAATGAAAACTAAAACAGGACTAATCCAGGACTACAAGAACTAAAGTAAGACTGAAACAGAACTGAAACAGGACTAACTAATGTTGGAAAAACATTCAAATGTATTTTCTAAGTTACTTTTATACTCAGTATTTTTTACTTTTACTGGAGTAAAGTTGTGTTGGGTAATTGCACTTCTACTTGAAAAATATTATCTTTGAAGTAACAGTTTGTTTACTTGAATACAGCTTTTGAAGTACTTCATCCACCAATAAGAATTACCCACAACTAACCCAGGTCTAAACCAGGACTAAAGCAAGACTAAACTAAAGTCTAAACCACAAAGCTGCTAAAACACAAGAAGTACAGAACCAACAGTCACATTTCAACAAAATGGCTGCTATTGGAGAAGACATCACAAAATGTCTGCCGAGCTTAAATCATGACATAAGTTCAGTTTAAGTGCCCCTCGATGGTTCCACTTTCTATTTTCTATTTTCAAATAAAGGACCAAATCATTAATATTGTTAGTGAGTGAGGATAGAAAGTTCAATTAAACTAAAGCAGAACTATAACTCCATGGACTAAACCAGGACTAACCAAGGACTGAAACAGGTCTAAACCAGGTCTAAACCAGGACTAAACCAGGACTAAACCAGGTCTAAACCAGGTCTAAACCAGGACTAAACCAGGTCTAAACCAGGTCTAAACCAGGTCTAAACCAGGAATACACCAGGTCTAAACCAGGACTAAACCAGGACTAACCAAGGACTGAAACAGGTCTAAACCAGGAATAAACCAGGACAGAACCTGGGCTAAACCAGGACTAAACCAGGACTAAACCAGGACTAAACCAGGACTAACCAAGGACTGAAACAAGTCTAAATCAGGTCTAAACCAGGTCTAAACCAGAACTAAACCAGGTCTAAACCAGGTCTAAACCAGGACTAAACCAGGACTAAACCAGGTCTAAACCAGGACTAAACCAGGACTAAACCAGGACTAAACCAGAACTAAACCAGGACTAACCAAGGACTGAAACAAGTCTAAATCAGGTCTAAACCAGGTCTAAACCAGGACTAAACCAGGTCTAAACCAGGACTAAACCAGGACTAAACCAGGTCTAAACCAGGTCTATATGCCTTTATAAAAAGTTTTATTAAAGGGCTGTATTCTTCTCTATTGGTTTGTTTAAATTCACGGTTATAGTAATTCCTTAACTGTAGATATCTATAAAAGTCTTGTTTTTCTAATTTAAAATGTTCTTTTAAGGTCTGGAAACTTTTCATTTGATTGTCTTGTACAATCTGAAAATAATTTGTTATACCTCTTGTAATCCAAAACTTGAATCTCGAGTCAATTCTGTTTGGAGTAAAATTTGAGTCATGAGCACACCACCCCAGGATTTTAACATCCTTTTCCAATTTATATGCTTTTATTAGTTCTTTCCAAACATAAAGTACCGATTTTACCCAGGGATTTTCTAAACTACTAATAGCTTCTAAGCATTTGTTGTCTGCCAGGACGGCCTGTATGGGAATATCTGTAATCACTCCGCCTTCAATATCCTTCCATTGAGCTGTATAAAGTGGGTCACACCAGTAAAGTAAAGCTCTTATTTGAGCAGACATAAAGTAGTTTTTGAGACTTGGTAAGCCCCAGCCTCCTCTCTCTTTTGATAACTGTAGAGTTTTAAAACGAATACGGGGTCTTTGTCCTTGCCATATAAATCTTGAGATGGTTTTGTCCCATTCAATAAAATATTGTCTTGGGATGTTTATTGGGAGTGTTTGAAATAAATATAAATATCTGGGAAGTACATTCATTTTAATAGTTTCAATCCTTGCACTTAAACTGAGATAAGGAGTGAGGTTCCATCTTTCAAAATCCTTTTTAATATTACTATAAAGGGAAATATAGTTTTTCTCGAGTAGTTTTGATAAATCTTTGTGCAGAATTACCCCCAGGTATTTAAGAGATTCTGTTTTCCATTTAAATGAGTAAGCATTTTTGAGCTTCTTAGAAGGATGACAAAAAGAAAGTATTTCAGTCTTCTCTATATTTAGCTTATATCCTGACAGTGGGCCAATATTACTAAGAAAGGTCATAAGTTCTGGTAACGATGTCTCTGGTTTACTTAAGTATAGGAGTACGTCGTCCGCATAGCTTGCTATTTTATGTTCCATTTGTTTTATTGTGATGCCACTAATTTTATCAGTCTGTCTAATATATTGAGCCATTGGTTCTAAAAATATAGCAAAAAGAAGAGGAGACCAAGCACATCCCTGTCGAAGTCCTCTCTCTGGTATCAGTGGTTCTGTCGTATAACCGTTAATTTTGATTCTTGCTATTGGGTTGTCATAAATAGCTTTGATATTATCAATTATTATTTTATTTATGTGAAATTTGTTCAATACTCTATACAGATATTGCCAACTTACTGAGTCGAACGCCTTTTCGGCATCTAAACTAATTATAATTGCTTTTTCGTCATGTCGCATGTATGTAGTCCATGATGTGTAGTGTACGTCTAATATTGTCCTGTGTTTGCCGTTTATAGATAAAACCAGTCTGGTCATTATGTATTAGATCCGGGAGAATCTTCTCCATCCTTTTTGATATTATGGAGGTATAGATGCGGTAGTCTACATTGAGAATGGATATTGGTCTATATGATCCACATTCAAGTTTGTCCTTTCCTTCCTTAGGTATTAGACTTATAATAGCCTGTATTTGACTTTCTATCCAGTACAGTGTTAGACTCAGATAAGATTGTAATTGTAGGGGACTTTAATATTCATGTTGATGAAAACAGCGACTGTCTAGGAAATGCATTTGCAGCTTTATTAGACAGCGTAGGTTTTACTCAAAACGTAAATGAACCCACTCATTGTCACAAGCACACCCTGGACCTTGTTTTAACCTCTGGTATAGAGATTAGTGAGCTCACTGTCCTTCCTCATAACCCCATACTCTCACATCACTTTCTAATTACCTTTCAGTTTATACTCAAACACTTTACTGTTCCAATGAACAAAACCCAGATTTGAAGAACATTATCTGACCAATCTGTGTCAAAGTTTAAACACATAATAAAGCCAATATTTAGTACAATGTTGAGTGAGTTTGTTGAGAACAGCTCCCATAGCTTGAGTCCCAGTAAAAATGATGGGTTTGTTGACAGCGCCATGCAGTCTTTAAAGACAGATTGTTTGTAAAAAGGGTCACCAGCGTCTGTCCTGTCTTTGGAAGTTGGCCCGGTCCAACATCGATGCTACTCTGCTGAGTCTCTTTTACTGGGCTTTTATTGAACCTGTGTTGTCTTTTTGTATTGTGGCTTGGTCTGGAAACCTGGCTCTGAGAGACAAAAACTCTCTCCAGCAGGTTGTGAAGTGGGCCGGCAGACTCGTGGGTAAGCCCCAGCTCAGTCTGTCAGAGCTTTATTCTACGCAGCTTCAGCGTAAGGTCAGCTTCATTCTTCTGGACTGTACACAGCCCTTGCAGAGGGAATTCCAGCTCCATGGCTCTGGACGACGTGGTCCCTAAAGGGCGAACCAAGCGGTACAGGGACAGTTTTGTACCCACAGTGATTACACTGCTGAACAGGAGTGGCTTGGGAAATGGATTTACTCTTTCTCACCTCTGAGCACTTTAGAAAAGGAGGAGACAATAAGCACTTTGTTGTAGGCTGTAGTAGGTCATTGAGTGTGCCTGTTTTAGCTTGTTTAATGTGTAATGTGTTTTTATTTTTTATTGTTATTTGTCTTGGACTGCTGTAATCCCTTCTGCAAACAAATTTACCCTTGGGTACTAATAAAGAAACCTTGAACCTTGAAACCTTGAACCAGGTCTAAACCAGGTCTAAATCAGGACTAACCCAGGTCTAAACCAGGGCTAAACCAGGTCTAAACCAGGTCTAAACCAGGACTAAACCAGGTCTAAACCAGGACTAAACCAGGACTAAACCAGGTCTAAACCAGGTCTAAACCAGGTCTAAACCAGGTCTAAACCAGGACTAAACCAGGTCTAAACCAGGACTAAATCTGGACTTCAAATATTTGTATTTGGTCACATATTCTTTGCGGCTCTGGTGGAAAATGACTCTTCAGTGTAAACCTCTGTCAGATGGAGGACCACAACATTAATGCCATACATTTAGTTTGTAGCCAGATGGATATTGCTGAAGTTGCAGTAACAATAAACTTGTGATAAATTGTGAAGCCTCAGTAAAATCAGATCTGTCACCTTTTTCTCTTAAACTTCAACCTTTAATCCCTTACTAAATAAACTCTATCATCTTTTATGTGTGTAACCTATAAGTTAACAGTTACGTTCACAGTCAAACAGAGATTGCTTTTGTGATAGCACGGCCATGCAGCAGGCACTCGCTCTGAGTGACGCAGTTAAAGCTCCGCCCCCAGACCAAATGCCTGTCCCACTCTGTAGCTCTCTGCAAAATGTCCACTATTGAAGAAGACATCACAAAATGTCTGCCAAGTGCAACCATTAAAAACAGCACAGGCTGATTTTATCAGTTCCAGAGAAACGAGAAACTCACAATCGCCCACTCTGATCTCTTTTTGTGGTTAGAACTTTAGAAACACTCTATTTCTGAATAAAATGTACATTTATACCATTTATTTGACTGCACCGTTCTATCTGAATTTAGTTTTTTTTACAATAAAAGCCCTGATTGCACCAAAAAGTTCAAGGTTTGTATTTTAAAAGAGACACAGGAAGTTTCCAGCAGCAGCTTTACCAAAGTGAACAAACTCAGAGCAGAGACACTTCATTTGAGCTGGTAACAGAGTGAAGAGTACTGTTGTTGTTTAGAGCTGAGAGTAAAACAGAAGAGAGCTGAGTTCAGTATAAAACTCTTTTAAAGAGCAGCTCTGAGGCTGAGGCAGATCTGTGTCTTCCTGGTTTATAACAAACAAACTCTCTCAGTATGAATGAATAAGTCAAAGGCAGCGGCCTGTTCTCAAATATATATAACAATAATAATAATCAGTGGTGTAACTTGGTAATGAGGGGCCCCAGTGCAGGATTTCAGAATGGGCCCTAAAGTTATGAAACACATTGAGCACTTCAGGGTCACGCATTAAGCTTTTTAATTTATAAAATGCCACTGTTTTGCTGGAGTTTGATACAAAAAATAACAGTTTATTCATGAATATTTAGTGACAGTTTTGTCAAACTATTTAAGTTTTTTATTACAATTTGTGTTTTGTTCTTTTCATTTGAGTTTACAAATTGAACAGTATTTAAAGTAGTATTTGACTTTCTATCCAGTACAGTGTTAGACTCAGATAAGATTGTAATAGTAGGGGACTTTAATATTCATTCATTCATTTTCCATCCATCCATCTTCTTCCGCTTTATCCGGGGCCGGGTCGCGGAGGAAGCAGTCTAAGCAGGGACACCCAGACATCCCTCTCCCCGGACACTTCCTCCAGCTCCTCAGGAGGAACCCCAAGGCGTTCCCAGGTCGAGAGACATAGTCCCTCCAGCGTGTCCTAGGTCTTCCCCGGGGCCTCCTACCGGTGGGACATGCCCGGAACACCTCCCCAGGGAGGCGTCCAGGAGGCTCTGGAACAGATGCCCGAGCCTCAGCTGGCTCCTCTCGATGTGGAGGAGCAGCGGCTCTACTCCGAGCTCCTCCCGGGTGACAGAGCTCCTCACCCTATCTCTAAGGGAGCGCCCAGCCACCCTGCGGAGGAAACTCATTTCGGCCGCTTGTATCCGGGATCTTGTCCTTTCGGTCATGACCCAAAGCTCATGACCATAGGTGAGAGTAGGAACGTAGATCGACCGGTAAATCGAGAGCTTCGCCTTTCGACTCAGCTCTTTCTTCACCACAACAGACCGATACAACGACCGCATTACTGCAGACGCTGCACCGATCCGCCGGTCGATCTCACGCTCCATCCTTCCCTCACTCGTGAACAAGACCCCGAGATACTTAAACTCCTCCACTTGAGGCAGGAACTCTCCCCCAACCTGGAGAGGGCAAACCACCCTTTTCCGGTCGAGAACCATGGCCTCGGACTTGGAGGTGCTGATTCTCATCCCAGCCGCTTCACACTCGGCTGCAAACCGCCCCAGTGCACACTGAAGGTCCTGGTTTGATGAAGCCAACAGGACAACATCATCCGCAAAAAGCAGAGATGAAATCCTGTGGTCCCCAAACCTGACACCCTCCGGCCCCTGGCTGCGCCTAGAAATTCTGTCCATAAAAATTATGAACAGAACCGGTGACAAAGGGCAGCCCTGCCGGAGTACAACATGCACCGGAAACAGGTCTGACTTACAACCGGCAATGCGAACCAAACTCCTGCTCCGGTCATACAGAGGCCGAACAGCCCTTAACAAAGGGCCTCAGACCCCATACTCCCAGAGCACCCCCCAAAGGACGCTACGAGGGACACGGTCGAACGCCTTCTCCAGGTCCACAAAGCACATGTGGACTGGATGGGCGAACTCCCATGAACCCTCGAGCACCCGATAGAGGGTATAGAGCTGGTCCACTGTTCCACAGCCAGGACGAAAACCGCATTGTTCCTCCTGAATCCGAGGTTCGACTATCGGCCGAATTCTCCTCTCCAGTACTCCGGAATAGACTTTCCCGGGGAGGCTGAGAAGTGTGATCCCCCTGTAGTTGGAACACACCCTCCGGTCCCCCTTCTTGAAAAGAGGAACCACCACCCCGGTCTGCCAGTCCAGAGGCACTGTCCCCGACCGCCACGCGATGTTGCAGAGACGTGTCAGCCACGACAGCCCCACAACATCCAGAGACTTGAGGTACTCAGGGTGAATCTCATCCACACCCGGTGCCTTGCCACCGAGGAGCTTTTTAACCACCTCGATGACTTCAGCCCGGGCAATGGATGAATCCTCCTCCGAGTCCCCAACCTCTGCTTCCTCAACGGAAGGCGTGTCGGTGGGATTGAGGAGATCCTCAAAGTATTCCTTCCACCGCCCGACAACATCCCCAGTCGAGGTCAACAGCTCCCCACCTCCACTGTAAACAGTGTTGGTGAAGAACTGCTTCCCCCTCCTGAGGCGGCGGACGGTTTGCCAGAATCTCTTTGAGGCCGACCGATAGTCCTCCTCCATGGCCTCCCCGAACTCCTCCCAGACCCGAGTTTTTGCCTCCACAACCGCCCGGGCCGCCGCACGCTTGGCCTGCCGGTACCCGTCGGCTGCCTCGGGAGTCCCACAAGCCAGCCAGGCTCGATAGGACTCCTTCTTCAGCCTGACGGCATCCCTTACTTCCGGTGTCCACCACCGGGTTCAGGGCTTGCCGCCACGACAGGCACCAGAGACCTTACGGCCACAGCTCCTGACGGCTGCATTGACAATAGAGGCGGAGAACATGGTCCACTCGGACTCAATGTCTCCAACCTCCCCCGAGATCTGGTTGAAGCTCTCCCGGAGGTGGGAGTTGAAGACCCCCCTGACAGGAGGCTCAGCCAGACGTTCCCAACAGACCCTCACAATACGTTTGGGCCTGCCGAGTCTGTCCAGCCTCCTCCTCCGCCAGCGGATCCAACTCACCACCAGGTGGTGGTCAGTTGACAGCTCAGCCCCTCTCTTCACCCGAGTGTCCAAGACACACGGCCGAAGGTCAGATGACACGACTACAAAGTCGATCATCGACCTCCAGCCTAGGGTGCCCTGGTGCCACGTGCACTGATGGACACCCTTGTGCTTGAACATGGTGTTCGTTATGGACAATCCGTGACTAGCACAGAAGTCCAATAACAAAACACCGCTCGGGTTCAGATCAGGGAGGCCGTTCCTCCCAATCACGCCCCTCCAGGTGTCACTGTCGCTGCCCACGTGAGCGTTGAAGTCTCCCAGCAGAATGACGGAGTCCCCAGTTGGAGCACTTTCCAGCACCCCTCCCAGGGACTCCAAGAAGGCCGAGTACTCTACACTGCTGTTCGGCCCATAGGCCGAAACAACAGTGAGAGACCTGTCCCCAACCCGAAGGCGCAGTCTTATTAGACAGCGTAGGTTTTACTCAAAACGTAAATGAACCCACTCATTGTCACAAGCACACCCTGGACCTTGTTTTAACCTCTGGTATAGAGATTAGTGAGCTCACCGTCCTTCCTCATAACCCCATACTCTCACATCACTTTCTAATTACCTTTCAGTTTATACTCAAACACTTTACTGTTCCAATGAACAAAACCCAGATTTGAAGAACATTATCTGACCAATCTGTGTCAAAGTTTAAACACATAATAAAGCCAATATTTAGTACAATGTTGAGTGAGTTTGTTGAGAACAGCTCCCATAGCTCGAGTCCCAGTAAAAATGATGGGTTTGTTGACAGCGCCATGCAGTCTTTAAAGACAGATGGTTTGTAAAAAGGGTCACCAGCGTCTGTCCTGTCTTTGGAAGTTGGCCCGGTCCAACATCGATGCTACTCTGCTGAGTCGCTTTTACTGGGCTTTGATTGAACCTGTGTTGTCTTTTTGTATTGTGGCTTGGTCTGGAAACCTGGCTCTGAGAGACAAAAACTCTCTCCAGCAGGTTGTGAAGTGGGCCGGCAGACTCGTGGGTAAGCCCCAGCTCAGTCTGTCAGAGCTTTATTCTATGCAGCTTCAGCGTAAGGTCAGCTTCATTCTTCTGGACTGTACACAACCTTGAAACCTTGAACCAGGTCTAAACTAGGACTAAACCAGGTCTAACCCAGGGCTAAACCAGGACTAACCCAGGTCTAAACCAGGACTAAACCAGGACTAAACCAGGTCTAACCCAGGGCTAAACCAGGACTAACCCAGGTCTAAACCAGGACTAAACCAGGACTAAACCAGGACTAAACCAGGACTAAACCAGGTCTAAACCAGGACTAAACCAGGACTAAACCAGGACTAAACCAGGTCTAAACCAGGACTAAACCAGGACTAAACCAGGACTAAACCAGGTCTAAACCAGGACTAAATCTGGACTTCAAATATTTGTATTTGGTCACATATTCTTTGCGGCTCTGGTGGAAAATGACTCTTCAGTGTAAACCTCTGTCAGATGGAGGACCACAACATTAATGCCATACATTTAGTTTGTAGCCAGATGGATATTGCTGAAGTTGCAGTAACAATAAACTTGTGATAAATTGTGCAGCCTCAGTAAAATCAGATCTGTCACCTTTTTTCTCTTAAACTTCAACCTTTAATCCCTTACTAAATAAACTCTATCATCTTTTATGTGTGTAACCTATAAGTTAACAGTTACGTTCACTAGTCAAACAGAGATTGCTTTTGTGATAACACGGCCATGCAGCAGGCACTCGCTCTGAGTGACGCAGTTAAAGCTCCGCCCCCAGACCAAATGCCTGTCCCACTCTGTAGCTCTCTGCAAAATGTCCGCTATTGAAGAAGACATCACAAAATGTCTGCCAAGTGCAACCATTAAAAACAGCACAGGCTGATTTTATCAGTTCTAGAGAAACAGGAAACTCACAATCGCCCACTCTGATCTCTTTTTGTGGTTAGAACTTTAGAAACACTCTATTTCTGAATAAAATGTACATTTATACCATTTATTTGACTGCACCGTTCTATCTGAATTTAGTCTTTTTTTTACAATAAAAACCCTGAATGCACCAAAAAGTTCAAGGTTTGTATTTTAAAAGAGACACAGGAAGTTTTGACGTGTTCTTTTTCTTGTTAATAAAGACTCCAATCAGCTTTTTTGTCTTTTTGTCTTTTTATTGGCATAAGCCACATTACAGAGCTCTGGGTTGGATCTGTCCCTGCCGCCTACGTCTTACTCAGGGCTTACGCTGGGCGTCCAACAACGACCGTCCCTATCACACTGAATATATCCCAGGCTCAACTTCATACCACCCACTCCAGATATGGGCATAGTCCAGGATCTGAACCAGTTCTCAGGCAGAGCAGTGCGAGTTGTAAGGGAGGGGCTGTTATCACTTCTGCTCCCATGAAGGCCACACTCAGACATCACATTGTTCATTTGCACTTCATGCAGCGTCTTGAGTCTGGGTCAGATCCTGGTCACATGATTAGTTCAGATACATTTCTTCACATTGAAACCCCATTTCATTATATACTTGATCATGTTCTAAACACTTACAACATTGCCCAAAACATATGTCTTCCTTTTTTTTTTTTTTTTTTTTTTTTTTGATTTTACACATTAGCAAAGCTTATTCAACCAAATGACCGTGCTCTGCAGATCCAGGTGCAGGGGCTCGTACCACGTCCCCTGGTGTTTCAAACCCTCTTTATTAATCAGCGGTCATCAACTCCAGCAGTGGCACAGTACGAGTAATAAAGGTTAGGAAAGTTAAAGTCAGAATTGTCTATCCATTATTGCAGGAGGGATACAGGTCACAGCAGATCTGAGTACTTTTGCTCTGATCTATAAGAGGTCATCATGTCCTGGCTCAGGTGCACTAAGACACAACCTGCTTTGGCCTTGCAGCTGTTACGCTGCTGTTGTCCTTGTACCGCAGTAAGCTCAGATAATAATAAACTAACGGGATAACACAGGAATTAATTAATTTCCACTACGTTCCCCCCTTTTGATTATAATAAAACCCTGTTTATAATAATCAATAAATAAAGTTGATGACAGCAGCATGTATGGCTCTTTCCTGAAGCCCATTTGCAATGTCTGATTTTGCACCTGGCCCCTCTCCGGGTCAGGTCTTGCTCAGATGTCATAGTCTTTTTGTTAAATGCAAGATGAGTCTGGTCGTTGTTCTTCAGTTGCAGTAACAACCTGTGAGCTGTGTGCTCTGCTCGGTGTGAGATGTATGTGTGTTGTAAATTCACCGGAGTGAACACAGGCGGCGCTAGGCTCGCACCTGTGTCCGTGCAAGTCAACGCAGCCTGACTGTTATTCAATCTACCATCCCAGAGTGGAAGCCCTGTGTCAATTTGGCACGATTTTTTTTTTTTTCAAATTGTTATGAAGGCAAGGCTTGGATTCAGGCCTCTACTAAAGGTCATCATGTTGGGTTGGTATGCAGACAAGGAGGGGCGGAGCTTGTAAATTGACCAGTCTTGCCATTATTATTACCAATGGCAAGACCTTGACATGACAGGACATTGGACAAACAGACAAAGACAAAGAACAGAGACACAAACAACAAACAAACACAGAGAAGCTTGCTATAACTTATATTAGTCTGTCCCTCCTTTCTGATTATTTTTAATCAAAACCATTGGAAAAATATTAAACCCTAATAAACCTCACGCAGAGTATCACTAGTATCAAAAAAATAAAAAAATAAAACATATCAAAACATCTTCGAACATTACTGTCCCATCTAAAAAGAGCAAGCTAAACCCTCTCAGTCTAACGTGTTTCTACTCCCATTGTACAGGTTTCCACTGTAACCTGGGGCTTTTGACCTTCTCCCACGTCTGACCACATGACCGCAAATGGCAACACTTAATGCCATGGTGATATAGTTGTATAAAAAATTTTTTAAAAGTACTGGAGAATTTTCACAAAGCAGTTTTACTCCTGCCTCCCTTAGAGCATTAAAACTGGAGTAATGCCAACAATAGCTTCTTGTTTTAAGGGGTACTGGTGCTGGCATGGCCTATAAGTAGATTTAGGGCTGATCATCACTGGTTCACAATCTTTGATCAAACCAACATCATATTTACTTTTTGCCCACAGGTCCTGTGAAACTGCTTTTAAAGCAGGGACGGCTGCAGCCTCAGAGTCAGAGAGAAAGAGGAGGAGGAGGTGCTGTTTTGATAAGCGTCATGTTTATCTGGCACCAGAGACACAGAGCAGTCTGAGTGTAACACAGAGGTGAAAGCATTCTGTTTGCTTCAGCACAGAAGAGAATGAGACCCAGGGTCAGAGGTGGGGCCCAGTCTGTGACTCGTTTACAATCATTCACAAACCCCGCCCACCTCCTTCCACTGACAGTGAGTAACCTTTGAGAGAGAGTGAGACATGTTTGGAGCGGGGCACATCATACAAAGAAAGTTGTTCCCCAGTTAGAGAAATAGACACAGCAGAAAGATGTGGATCCCAGTAAAGAATGTGGTGTTCTAAACCACACATCCTCAGGTCTGGGATCTGTTCCTGTGACTCGTGTGATGTGCAGTGCAGGTCATCCTCATGCATACAAGTAGTTCCCTCAGGAGACACCTGGTTTGTGCCATTTTGATTAGGTCTGTAGTAATTGGAGTTGGTGGCAATTTCCATTGCTATAAATATAAAGGAGTCCCAGTTCCCAACCTGACTCCTGTGAATATGTTGTTATTGGCCAAATAATCAATTGTTACAACCTGAGGACCTTCTGGTGTGGAGATAAGGCAAATGTTTAATCTGCACATCAGATCTCAACCCAGAAAATTAACTGGACATAATGCGAAAAATAGAAAAGAGCTTAAAGTTTTTGCCTGCAGGGTCTGAGCATGAAAGTGGAGACATATTGCTCTCGCACAGTGTCACCAGAGGCACTGACAGAGTAAAACATAACAACCACTCATTTTGGGAGATTTCTTAAGACTCGCCTTTTGACCACAGAATTAGTGGCCCCCGAATCAACAAGAAACATTTTTTTTTTCATTCTGTTCAATGGTATATCCTGGCAAAGCTGTATTTGTCAATGAGACCAGACTTGCATAAGTTGCAGCTGGTGGCTTAGTCTTATTCTCCAAATAAGTGACTGCTTGTGAAACCAATGTGTGTGTGTTAGCAGTAAGCAGTTCTTCATTGCAGAGCTACAGATGTGAATGTGTGTGTGTTGTGGGTGCAGTACCTTCCTCTGGGTGACGTCTCCTCGGTGCGTCTCTCACCGGGCCCGTCCTCGCTGCCCAGTCAGTTTCCAGCAGCAGCTTTACCAAAGTGAACAAACTCAGAGCAGAGACGCTTCATTTGAGCTGGTAACAGAGTGAAGAGTACTGTTGTTGTTTAGAGCTGAGAGTAAAACAGAAGAGAGCTGAGTTCAGTATACAGTGGGTCAAAAAAGTATTTAGTCAGCCACCAATTGTGCAAGTTCTCCCACTTAAAAAGATGAGAGAGGCCTGAATTTTCATCATAGGTTTACCTCAACTATGAGAGACAAAATGAAAAAAAAACATCCAGAAAATCACATTGTCTGATTTTTAAAGAATTTATTTGCAAATTATGGTGGAAAATAAGTATTTGGTCAATAACAAAAGTTCATCTCAGTACTTTGTTATATGCCCTTTGTTGGCAATGACAGAGGTCAAACGTTTTCTGTCTTCACAAGGTTTTCACAAACTGTTGCTGGTATTTTGGCCCATTCCTCCTGCAGATCTCCTCTAGAGCAGTGATGTTTTGGGGCTGTCGCTGGGCAACACAGACTTTCAACTCCCTCCAAAGATTTTCTATGGGGTTGAGATCTGGAGACTGGCGAGGCCACTCCAGGACCTTGAAATGTTTCTTACGAAGCCACTCCTTCGTTACCCGGGCAGTGAGTTTGGGATCATTGTCCTGCTGAAAGACCCAGCCACGTTTCATCTTCAATGCCCTTGCTGATGGAAGGAGGTTTTCACTCAAAATCTGACAATACATGGCCCCATTCATTCTTTCCTTTACACAGGATCAGTCGTCCTGGTCCCTTTGCTGAAAAACAGCCCCAAAGCCTGATGTTCCCACCCCCATGCTTTACAGTAGGTATGGTGTTCTTTGGATGCAACTCAGCATTCTTTCTCCTCCAAACACGACGAGCAGAGTTTTTACCAAAAAGTTCTATTTTGGTTTCATCTGACCATATGACATTCTCCCAGTCCTCTTCTGGATCATCCAAATGCTCTGTAGCAAACTTCAGACGCCTGCACATGTCCTGGCTTTAGCAGGGGACACGTCTGGCACTGCAGGAGGCGTAGTGTGTTACTGATGGTAGCCTTTGTTACTTTGGTCCCAGCTCTCTGCAGGTCATTCACTAGGTCCCCCGTGTGGTTCTGGGATTTTTGCTCACCGTTCTTGTGATCAAGGGTTTCTAAAAAAACAGTTGGAGGTAGAGCCTTTAGTTACCAAGCTCCTGTTTTATGGAATCAGCTTCCAGCTCATGTTAGAGGCAGACACAGTCTCTACATTTAAGGTTAGGTTAAAACGTTCCTCTGTGAGAAAGCTTATGGTCAGGCCAGGAACAGGGTTAACTCCACAGCTGAAGCTAAGCTGCTCTAGGAGCTAGAAGCTGGGGGAAGTATGGTGCACTGACCTCTGACCTCTGGTTTCATCTGCTGCTCCTCTTCTATCACTGTCATTAATATTATCTAATATTCTATATCTTTAATCACTTCATAGCTGTTCACAGGTTGTTCCTCCCTCTTTTTGTGATTGTTGCAGGATAAAATGTTATTTTGCAGGGAATTTTTTTTTTTTAAATTTCACTAAAAGTTGCGATTTTTTTTCTGTCTATAATTCACAGGTAAAAAGTGCCAGAGGTGATTAAAAAACACTGTTAATTGTTTTTTTTCTTTAAAATATTAGATAGAATTATAAAAACTAACAAAATCTGTTTTTAAAATTATATGAGGTGGTAATAATCTAATTAAAAAACCCTGTATCTGAACAGGACAAGCATACCTACTTTTTAAAATGATACTGCTGTGTTATTAGGCTGGTTTTTGGCCTATTACACTGCCTCTGATTCTGATCCTGACTGTGTTCCTCTCAGATCTTCTCTGGTGATTCCTGTTGTGTGCTGGAGAACATCAGTCATTAAAAACACAGGAAGTTTGCTGTGCTAGGTTTTCAGGAAGGTTTTTAGCCTGCAACATTAACGTTTAAAGAACAATGACCTCAAACTTCATTGTTGTCTAAAAACGCTGCCCATTCAACTTTTTAGGCAACTATATCACCATGGCAACGCAGACGGGTTTTCAGAGCGACACCAGACAAAACTAGAAAGCACCGCGCTCGTCTCCTTCAGCCCCATCCACACCGCTGCTGCTGAGAGGAGCTGCTCTGCTCGGGACGGCCCACAGACAGCGGCGAGGGCAGCAACAAAAGTTTTAAAGGAAAAGCTCAGCGATAACTGACAAAAGATTACAGATGTGAGAGTGGCCCCTTACAGATGTGAGAGTGGCCCTTACAGATGTGAGAGCGGTCCTTACAGATGTGAGAGTGGCCCTTACAGATGTGAGAGTGGCCCTTACAGATGTGAGAGTGGCCCTTACAGATGTGAGAGCGGTCCTTACAGATGTGAGAGTGGCCCTTACAGATGTGAGAGTGGGCCTTACAGATGTGAGAGTGGTCCTTACAGATGTGGGAGTGGTCCTTACAGATGTGAGAGTGGCCCTTACAGATGTGAGAGTGGCCCTTACAGATGTGAGAGCGGTCCTTACAGATGTGAGAGTGGCCCTTACAGATGTGAGAGTGGGCCTTACAGATGTGAGAGTGGTCCTTACAGATGTGGGAGTGGCCCTTACAGATGTGAGAGTGGCCCTTACAGATGTGAGAGCGGTCCTTACAGATGTGAGAGTGGCCCTTACAGATGTGAGAGTGGCCCTTACAGATGTGAGAGCGGTCCTTACAGATGTGAGAGTGGCCCTTACAGATGTGAGAGTGGGCCTTACAGATGTGAGAGTGGTCCTTACAGATGTGAGAGTGGTCCTTACAGATGTGAGAGTGGCCCTTACAGATGTGAGAGCGGTCCTTACAGATGTGAGAGTGGCCCTTACAGATGTGAGAGTGGCCCTTACAGATGTGAGAGTGGGCCTTACAGATGTGAGAGTGGTCCTTACAGATGTGAGAGTGGCCCTTACAGATGTGAGAGTGGCCCTTACAGATGTGAGAGCGGTCCTTACAGATGTGAGAGCGGCCCTTACAGATGTGAGAGTGGGCCTTACAGATGTGAGAGTGGTCCTTACAGATGTGAGAGTGGCCCTTACAGATGTGAGAGTGGCCCTTACAGATGTGAGAGCGGTCCTTACAGATGTGAGAGTGGCCCTTACAGATGTGAGAGTGGGCCTTACAGATGTGAGAGTGGTCCTTACAGATGTGAGAGTGGCCCTTACAGATGTGAGAGTGGTCCTTACAGATGTGAGAGTGGTCCTTACAGATGTGAGAGCGGGCCCTTACAGATGTGAGAGTGGCCCTTACAGATGTGAGAGTGGTCCTTACAGATGTGAGAGTGGCCCTTACAGATGTGGGAGTGGTCCTTACAGATGTGAGAGTGGCCCTTACAGATGTGACAGTGGTCCTTACAGATGTGAGAGTGGTCCTTACAGATGTGAGAGTGGGTCCTTACAGATGTGAGAGTGGTCCTTACAGATGTGAGAGTGGTCCTTACAGATGTGAGAGTGGTCCTTACAGATGTGAGAGTGTAACCAGAGCCCAGTTCATTCACAGTTCTGTAATATTCACATTCACTGTCGCTGGCTCCGCCCCCAGCTCCACTTCTTACGAACGTCTGACACTAACGATGTACGTGAGCCTATCATTCATTCATTCATTCATTCATTCATTCATTCATTCATATCATTTATATGACACAGTTTTGTGCAGCAGCATGGACTCATGAGGAACATGAACAGGGTTAAGCTACAAACTCTGACTTCTCTGTAGAAACGCTCTGAGACTTTGGCTGTGGAGAGAGTTGTTGTCTAACGCGGCGCAGCTCTGTAATGTATGGGGCCGTAAGCTGCACAGTGAGCTGCTTATCGCCCCCTGCTGGCAGCCAGAGATCTGTCACTGAGCTGAGACCGCAGCGAGAGCGTCCAAAACAAGCTGCTGGCCCTCAGCTTGACAAGCCCAGGCAGAAACAGTGCACCATGACTCCGCCTCCACGGAGGTGAAAATGACAGAAATGAACGACAGAGGTAACCTAGCTTGCCTTGACAGTACCTGGAGTGGCCAGCAGGGGCAGGAAAGTACACAGTGACTGAAAGCAGGTAACAGACTGATTCTGTATGGAAGTGAACGGCAAAATGAAATGTTTGCAGAGATATTGCTTTAACTCCATTATAGTTTTAATCCGTGTGTTTTTTAGATTTGCCATGATGAAATATGATCTGATAATTTGACGAGATGATGTTTTTCTCTTCTGAAGACGTTGGCATTGTCTCAAAAACCTGGGATTTACAGAGATATGAATATTTGGTGTTGATATTTAGCACAGGTGTAGCTGATTTTAATGATCTTAAAAGCAGAATATGATCATTTCTAATATTTATTTATAGTTACAAAAAGCGTGTAAAAGGAGTATTTGACACTGCACAAAAATGAATAATGCATAAAAACCAATGCTGCTGCTAACTGTTGACCCAGACTCTGATCATTTCTCACAAAAAATCAATTTCTATTATTTTGAAATGAACTTTTCTGGGTGAAAAAAAAAGTGTGCCTGGCATTTAAGGGGTTAAAATTATTCAAAAAATTATGAATATTTGTTTTTAATAATTCGGTCAGATGTAGATGATGAAAAGTAGATAAATGAAAGTACAATGTGATGTCAAGTTATATTTTTTTATAGCATTATGTGTTTAACAGTATAAACATGATTATTTTAAAAATGTCCCTCAGAGTTAACATCAGTCCCTGTCCCATCAGGAGGACGGGATGTTGTCTGATGATCATTTAAACTCAGCTTTTTCTTGTTTGCAGAGTGAAAACATGAAAACTGAGAGTGTTGTCTTCTGACTTTCTGTGTTTATCTTTCAGAGTTTAAAACGTTCCTTTTGTCCCGGTTGTTCAGGGCCCTGTGCCTGTGAGCACCGTCCTGGGCTGAGGTAACTGTTAAACTCCACTGCTGGTGAACGTTCACGAACAAAACCTCAGTGTGTGCTTTTCTGTTTGTGCTGCCAAATCTTGACTTAAACAAAGTAAAATAACATTTTTTATATCTAACACAAAAGTTAATCAGAGGTTTCCATAAACTTTATTTAAAGCCTAAAGTTTAACTGAAAATTAGCCTTAATACTATAAATATTACTTACATACACTTACATACAGGGGCGTGTCCAGGGGTGTGTCCAGGGGCGCGTCCAGGGGCGCGTCCGGGCGCGTGTCCAGGGGCGCGTCCAGGGGCGTGTCCAGGGGCGTGTCCAGGGGCGTGTCCAGGGGCGTGTCCAGGGACGCGTCCGGGCGCGTGTCCAGGGGCGTGTCCAGGGACGCGTCCGGGCGCGTGTCCAGGGGCACGTCCAGGGGCGTGTCCAGGGGAGCACCCAGGGCGTGTCCAGGGGTGTGTCCAGGGGTGCACCCAGGGGCGTGTCCAGGGGTGCACCCAGGGGTGTGTCCAAGGGCGTGTCCAGGGGTGTGTCCAGGGGCGTGTCCAGGGGTGCACCCAGGGGCGTGTCCAGGGGTGCACCCAGGGGCGTGTCCAGGGGCGTGTCCAGGGGTGCACCCAGGGGTGTGTCCAGGCGCGTGTCCAGGGGTGCACCCAGGGGTGTGTCCAGGCGCGTGTCCAGGGGTGCACCCAGGGGTGTGTCCAGGGGCGTGTCCAGGGACGCGTCCAGGGGCGTGTCCAGGGGTGCACCCAGGGGCGTGTCCAGGGGAGCACCCAGGGCGTGTCCAGGGGAGCACCCAGGGGCGTGTCCAGGGGCGTGTCCAGGGGCGTGTCCAGGGGCGTGTCCAGGGGTGCACCCAGGGGCGTGTCCAGGGGCGTGTCCAGGGGAGCACCCAGGGACGCGTCCAGGCGCGTGTCCAGGGGTGCACCCAGGGGTGTGTCCAGGCGCGTGTCCAGGGGAGCACCCAGGGGTGTGTCCAGGGGTGTGTCCAGGGGCGTGTCCAGGGGTGCACCCAGGGGCGTGTCCAGGGGCGTGTCCAGGGGTGCACCCAGGGGTGCGTCCAGGGGTGTGTCCAGGGGCGTGTCCAGGGGTGCACCCAGGGGCGTGTCCAGGGGCGTGTCCAGGGGTGCACCCAGGGGTGTGTCCAGGGGTGTGTCCAGGGGCGTGTCCAGGGCGTGTCCAGGGGTGCACCCAGGGGTGTGTCCAGGGGTGTGTCCAGGGGCGTGTCCAGGGGTGCACCCAGGGGCGTGTCCAGGGGCGTGTCCAGGGGTGCACCCAGGGGCGTGTCCAGGGCGTGTCCAGGGGTGCACCCAGGGGCGTGTCCAGGGGCGTGTCCAGGGGTGCACCCAGGGGCGTGTCCAGGGGCGTGTCCAGGGGTGCACCCAGGGGTGTGTCCAGGGCGTGTCCAGGGGTGCACCCAGGGACGCGTCCAGGGGTGCACCCAGGGGCGTGTCCAGGGGCGTGTCCAGGCGCGTGTCCAGGGGAGCACCCAGGGGCGTGTCCAGGGGCGTGTCCAGGGGTGCACCCAGGGGCGTGTCTAGGCGCGTGTCCAGGGGTGCACCCAGGGGTGTGTCCAGGGGCGTGTCCAGGCGCGTGTCCAGGGGTGCACCCAGGGCGTGTCCAGGGGTGTGTCCAGGGGCGTGTCCAGGGGTGTGTCCAGGGGCGTGTCCAGGGGCGTGTCCAGGGGAGCACCCAGGGCGTGTCCAGGGGAGCACCCAGGGCGTGTCCAGGGGTGTGTCCAGGGGCGTGTCCAGGGGTGCACCGAGGGGCGTGTCCAGGGGCGTGTCCAGGGGCGTGTCCAGGGACGCGTCCAGGCGCGTGTCCAGGGGCGTGTCCAGGGGTGCACCCAGGGGTGTGTCCAGGGGCGTGTCCAGGGGCGTGTCCAGGGGTGCACCCAGGGGCGTGTCCAGGGGAGCACCCAGGGGCGTGTCCAGGCGCGTGTCCAGGGGTGCACCCAGGGGTGTGTCCAGGCGCGTGTCCAGGGGCGTGTCCAGGGGTGCACCCAGGGGTGTGTCCAGGGGCGTGTCCAGGGGTGCACCCAGGGGTGTGTCCAGGGGCGTGTCCAGGGGCGTGTCCAGGGACGCATCCAGGGGTGTGTCCAGGGGTGTGTCCAGGGGCGTGTCCAGGGACGCATCCAGGGGCGTGTCCAGGGGCGTGTCCAGGGGCGTGTCCAGGGGTGCACCCAGGGGCGTGTCCATCTTCTTTTTTTTTGTAAATAAAGGCTTCTTGTGCTGTAAGCTGCTGTGGTTTTAATGACTCGATATGTTTTTGGTCGTTTAAAATGGAATTTACCGCTGAATGAAACAAACTCTCGCCTCATCGTCGCCATCTTGATTGTTGTTGTTGAGGACGCTGCTCGCGAAGAACACGTGACTTAAAGAAACGAATCAAAATGCACAACCACGGCGGACGGTGACCAGACTGATCTTTCTCTGTATAATAATACAGAGACATATCATTCTGGATTTTCCAGGCAAAATTTTGAATGCACGCAGAAAAAATACAATAATTTGCTAAAAAAAATTCTCGTAATTCCTTTTTTCCAACGCCAGGTTTCCTGTGTAACAGTGACCTACAATAAACCACAGTCTCTGCTTTAGGCCTTCTCCAAACAAACTGCACACATTTATCTTTATCTTTTGGATTTGGTTTACAAACAGGAAAATGAAACAAGAAAGCACACGGGGAGCACTCAGTATTTACTTGGTTGTTGTTTTTTTAGCTCTGTCCATTTCTGTGGCCTTCATTAATGATCCACAGGAACAGAGCCACAGCCGCCAGAGTTCACTGCGTTCATTCCAAAGAGGATTTTTTTGCATGGAGCTGGATTGTTCCCTGCTATACATACAAATACATACAAATACATACAAATACATACAAATACATACAAATACACACACTGGGTACGGAAAGTATTCAGACCCCCGTAAATTTTTCACTCTTTGTTATCTTGCATTTAAGTTCATTTTTTCCCTCATTAATGTACACCCAGCAGCCCACATCACAGAGAAACACAACAGTGTAGACATTTTTGCAGAATTATTAAAAAAGAAAAACTGAAATATCACAGGGCCATAAGTGTTCAGAGCCTTTGCTCATTGTTCAGTAGAAGCACCTTTTGAGCTAAAACAGCCATGAGTCTTTTTGGGAATGATGCAACAAGTTTTTCACCTGGATTTGTGATCCTCTCCAGTTCTGTTCGGTTGGACGGTGAACGTTGGTGGACGGCCATTCTCAGGTCTCTCCAGAGAAGCTCAGTTGGGTTTAAGTCAGGGCTCTGGGCCGTTCAGGAACAGTCACAGAGTCGTCCTGACGCCACTCCTTCGTTAGTTTAGCTGTGTGCTTCGGGTCATTGTGTTGTTGGAAGCTGGACCTTCAGCCCAGGTCCTGAGCAGTCTGGAGAAGGTTTTCGTCCAGGAAATCCCTGTACTTGGCCGCATTCATCTTTCCTTCGATTGCAACCAGTCGTCCTGTCCCTGCAGCTGAAAAACAGCCCTGATGCCCTGTGTGCCTGTGTTGTAGCCAGGTCTTACACCTGGAGAAGCACATTCAGGGTGCACAGGGACATCACAAACGCACCTCAGTGCTCTGAGGGGGCGGTTGGCCCTGGGCGAGCTCGCTGAGCTCAGGGGCTCTGGGTTGGTGGCCCAGCGGCCGGAGGAGGAGGCCAATCAGCCATGTGACGGAGCGGCCTGCCTGGCTGAGATTATGGAGCTGAGGGGGGAGGTCGCCCGGCTCATGGCTGAAAACCAGAGCCTCCAGGTATGTGAAACAATCCTTTGTAAAGTTAAGAGAATGACCTTGTTTTTCTTATTTTTGGGTTCTTGTGTTTTCGGTCAGGACCCTGACCTGGCATGAATGAAATGTATTCATAGAAAAGTTTTGGGGCTTTTCTATATTACTTACAATTCAGTAACTGTTATTAACACATAACTGCATGTTTCTCTTTCAGGAGAAAGAGTCTGAGCCGGAGGCGGAGCTGGAGCCCCAGGGAGAGCCAGAGGCGGAGCCTGAGGTGCTCCCCCAGCAAGCGCTGCCCCAGGAGGCGCCCCCACAGGCCCTGCTGCAGGAGGCGCCCCCACAGGCCCTGCTGCAGGAGGCGGCTCTCAGAGGCCCTGCTGCAGGAGGCGGCCCCACAGGCCCTGCTGCAGGAGGCGCCCCCACAGGCCCTGCTGCAGGAGGCGGCTCTCAGAGGCCCTGCTGCAGGAGGCGGCCCCACAGGCCCTGCTGCAGGAGGCGCCCCCACAGGCCCTGCTGCAGGAGGCGCCCCCACAGGCCCTGCTGCAGGAGGCAGCTCTCAGAGGCCCTGCTGCAGGAGGCGGCCCCACAGGCCCTGCTGCAGGAGGCGGCCCCACAGGCCCTGCTGCAGGAGGCGCCCCCACAGGCCCTGCTGCAGGAGGCGCCCCCACAGGCCCTGCTGCAGGAGGCGCCCCCACAGGCCCTGCTGCAGGAGGCGCCCCCACAGGCCCTGCTGCAGGAGGCGCCCCCACAGGCCCTGCTGCAGGAGGCGGCTCTCAGAGGCCCTGCTGCAGGAGGCGGCCCCACAGGCCCTGCTGCAGGAGGCGCCCCCACAGGCCCTGCTGCAGGAGGCGCCCCCACAGGCCCTGCTGCAGGAGGCGGCTCTCAGAGGCAAGTGAAGCCATCATCTTTATAAATTTTGCTTTCCTGGGTAGAATTTTGCAAAGAATACTTTACCATAACCACCATTTGTGTTTTCAGGAAGAGGAAGAACTGGAGGCCCCCCAGAAGGCCACAAAAAAGAGAGGCCAAAAAAAAAAATATATATATATTATTTATTCATTTTTCTTGCCACAAATAATTACTTCATAACACATATTGTGTTTCAGGAAGAAAAACACAGCCAGATGCCACCGGGCTGTGAGGAGGAGGAGGAGGAGGAGGAGGAGGAGGTAGAGGAGGAGGAGGTAGAGGAGGAGGAGGAGAGAGGAGGAGGAGGAGGAGGTAGAGGAGGAGGAGGTAGAGGAGGAGGAGGAGAGAGGAGGAGGAGGAGGTAGAGGAGGAGGAGGTAGAGGAGGAGGAGGAGAGAGGAGGAGGAGGAGGTAGAGGAGGAGGTAGAGGAAGGAGGGGTAGAGGAGGAGGAGGAGAGAGGAGGAGGAGGTAGAGGAGGAGGAGGAGAGAGGAGGAGGAGGAGGTAGAGGAGGAGGAGGTAGAGGAGGAGGAGGAGAGAGGAGGAGGAGGAGGAGGTAGAGGAGGAGGAGGTAGAGGAGGAGGAGGAGAGAGGAGGAGGAGGTAGAGGAGGAGGAGGAGGAGGCAGAGGAGGAGGCAGAGGAGGAGGAGGAGGCAGAGGAGGAGGCAGAGGAGGAGGAGGCAGAGGAGGAGGAGGTAGAGCAGGAGGAGGAGAGAGGAGGAGGAGGAGGCAGAGGAGGAGGAGGTAGAGGAGGAGGAGGAGAGAGGAGGAGGAGGAGGCAGAGGAGGAGGAGGTAGAGGAGGAGGAGGAGGAGGCAGAGGAGGAGGAGGTAGAGGAGGAGGAGGCAGAGGAGGAGGCAGAGGAGAAGGAGGCAGAGGAGGAGGAGGTAGAGGAGGAGGAGGAGAGAGGAGGAGGCAGAGGAGGAGGAGGTAGAGGAGGAGGAGGTAGAGGAGGAGGAGGAGAGAGGAGGAGGCAGAGGAGGAGGAGGTAGAGGAGGAGGAGGCAGAGGAGGAGGAGGAGGCAGAGGAGGAGGAGGCAGAGGAGGAGGCAGAGGAGGAGGAGGCAGAGGAGGAGGAGGTAGAGGAGGAGGAGGAGAGAGGAGGAGGCAGAGGAGGAGGAGGTAGAGGAGGAGGAGGAGAGAGGAGGAGGCAGAGGAGGAGGAGGTAGAGGAGGAGGAGGTAGAGGAGGAGGAGGAGAGAGGAGGAGGAGGAGGCAGAGGAGGAGGAGGCAGAGGAGGAGGAGGAGAGAGGAGGAGGTAGAGGAGGAGGAGGCAGAGGAGGAGGAGGCAGAGGAGGAGGAGGTAGAGGAGGAGGAGGAGAGAG
Organism: Bostrychus sinensis; assembly: GCA_020698575.1. NCBI lineage: Eukaryota > Metazoa > Chordata > Actinopteri > Gobiiformes > Eleotridae > Bostrychus > Bostrychus sinensis. The sequence goes on along the minus strand of CM036246.1, from coordinate 36,276,277 downwards.
GAGGAGGAGGAGGCAGAGGAGGAGGAGGCAGAGGAGGAGGAGGAGGTAGAGGAGGCAGAGGAGGAGGAGGCAGAGGAGGAGGAGGTAGAGGAGGAGGAGGAGGTAGAGGAGGAGGAGGTAGAGGAGGAGGAGGAGGCAGAGGAGGAGGAGGCAGAGGAGGAGGAGGTAGAGGAGGAGGAGGAGAGAGGAGGAGGAGGTAGAGGAGGAGGAGGAGAGAGGAGGAGGAGGTAGAGGAGGAGGAGGTAGAGGAGGAGGAGGAGGAGGCAGAGGAGGAGGAGGTAGAGGAGGAGGAGGAGAGAGGAGGAGGAGGAGGCAGAGGAGGAGGAGGTAGAGGAGGAGGAGGAGAGAGGAGGAGGAGGAGGCAGAGGAGGAGGAGGTAGAGGAGGAGGAGGAGAGAGGAGGAGGCAGAGGAGGAGGAGGTAGAGGAGGAGGAGGAGAGAGGAGGAGGAGGAGGCAGAGGAGGAGGAGGTAGAGGAGGAGGAGGAGAGAGGAGGAGGCAGAGGAGGAGGAGGTAGAGGAGGAGGAGGTAGAGGAGGAGGAGGAGAGAGGAGGAGGAGGAGGCAGAGGAGGAGGAGGCAGAGGAGGAGGAGGTAGAGGAGGAGGAGGAGAGAGGAGGAGGCAGAGGAGGAGGTAGAGGAGGAGGAGGCAGAGGAGGAGGAGGCAGAGGAGGAGGCAGAGGAGGAGGAGGCAGAGGAGGAGGAGGTAGAGGAGGAGGAGGAGAGAGGAGGAGGAGGAGGCAGAGGAGGAGGAGGTAGAGGAGGAGGAGGAGAGAGGAGGAGGCAGAGGAGGAGGAGGTAGAGGAGGAGGAGGAGAGAGGAGGAGGAGGAGGTAGAGGAGGAGGAGGTAGAGGAGGAGGAGGAGAGAGGAGGAGGAGGTAGAGGAGGAGGAGGCAGAGGAGGAGGAGGAGGCAGAGGAGGAGGCAGAGGAGGAGGAGGCAGAGGAGGAGGAGGTAGAGCAGGAGGAGGAGAGAGGAGGAGGAGGAGGCAGAGGAGGAGGAGGTAGAGGAGGAGGAGGAGAGAGGAGGAGGAGGAGGCAGAGGAGGAGGAGGCAGAGGAGGAGGAGGTAGAGGAGGAGGAGGAGGAGGCAGAGGAGGAGGAGGTAGAGGAGGAGGAGGCAGAGGAGGAGGCAGAGGAGGAGGAGGCAGAGGAGGAGGAGGTAGAGGAGGAGGAGGAGAGAGGAGGAGGCAGTGGAGGAGGAGGTAGAGGAGGAGGAGGAGGCAGAGGAGGAGGAGGTAGAGGAGGAGGAGGAGAGAGGAGGAGGCAGAGGAGGAGGAGGTAGAGGAGGAGGAGGCAGAGGAGGAGGAGGCAGAGGAGGAGGCAGAGGAGGAGGAGGCAGAGGAGGAGGAGGTAGAGGAGGAGGAAGAGAGAGGAGGAGGAGGAGGCAGAGGAGGAGGAGGTAGAGGAGGAGGAGGAGAGAGGAGGAGGCAGAGGAGGAGGAGGTAGAGGAGGAGGAGGTAGAGGAGGAGGAGGAGAGAGGAGGAGGAGGAGGCAGAGGAGGAGGAGGCAGAGGAGGAGGAGGTAGAGGAGGAGGAGGAGAGAGGAGGAGGCAGAGGAGGAGGTAGAGGAGGAGGAGGAGAGAGGAGGAGGCAGAGGAGGAGGAGGTAGAGGAGGAGGAGGCAGAGGAGGAGGAGGAGGCAGAGGAGGAGGAGGCAGAGGAGGAGGCAGAGGAGGAGGAGGCAGAGGAGGAGGAGGTAGAGGAGGAGGAGGAGGAGAGAGGAGGAGGAGGAGGCAGAGGAGGAGGAGGTAGAGGAGGAGGAGGAGAGAGGAGGAGGCAGAGGAGGAGGAGGTAGAGGAGGAGGAGGTAGAGGAGGAGGAGGAGAGAGGAGGAGGCAGAGGAGGAGGAGGTAGAGGAGGAGGAGGTAGAGGAGGAGGAGGAGAGAGGAGGAGGAGGAGGCAGAGGAGGAGGAGGCAGAGGAGGAGGAGGTAGAGGAGGAGGAGGAGAGAGGAGGAGGCAGAGGAGGAGGTAGAGGAGGAGGAGGCAGAGGAGGAGGAGGCAGAGGAGGAGGAGGTAGAGGAGGAGGAGGAGAGAGGAGGAGGAGGAGGCAGAGGAGGAGGAGGCAGAGGAGGAGGAGGAGGTAGAGGAGGCAGAGGAGGAGGAGGCAGAGGAGGAGGAGGTAGAGGAGGAGGAGGAGGTAGAGGAGGAGGAGGAGGCAGAGGAGGAGGAGGCAGAGGAGGAGGAGGTAGAGGAGGAGGAGGAGAGAGGAGGAGGAGGTAGAGGAGGAGGAGGAGGAGGCAGAGGAGGAGGAGGTAGAGGAGGAGGAGGAGAGAGGAGGAGGAGGAGGCAGAGGAGGAGGAGGTAGAGGAGGAGGAGGAGAGAGGAGGAGGAGGAGGCAGAGGAGGAGGAGGTAGAGGAGGAGGAGGAGAGAGGAGGAGGCAGAGGAGGAGGAGGTAGAGGAGGAGGAGGTAGAGGAGGAGGAGGAGAGAGGAGGAGGAGGAGGCAGAGGAGGAGGAGGCAGAGGAGGAGGAGGTAGAGGAGGAGGAGGAGAGAGGAGGAGGAGGAGGCAGAGGAGGAGGAGGTAGAGGAGGAGGAGGAGAGAGGAGGAGGCAGAGGAGGAGGAGGTAGAGGAGGAGGAGGTAGAGGAGGAGGAGGAGAGAGGAGGAGGCAGAGGAGGAGGAGGTAGAGGAGGAGGAGGCAGAGGAGGAGGAGAGAGGAGGAGGAGGCAGAGGAGGAGGAGGCAGAGGAGGAGGAGGAGCTCCTCCGGGACGACTGCCAACACCTCATACTCCTCGACAGGGCACTGTGTGAGTGACAGGAGGGGGTAAAGATTGTAAAATGATTTTCTAGACGGACTCAGAGGAGACCTCAGGTGCCCTGCCCCCGGTCAATCCACAGCTGAAGGCCAGTTCTGTGAGGAGGAGCAAGAGCAGCCACATGAGCCAAGTACCTGGAGGAGTATGAGGCGTTTGTTTTCTGCCCGGAGGGGACGATAAAAATGATGGAGTGCGCCGTGTCCCGGGTCAGCCGGGTGAAGGCCTTCATCGCCTTTATGGTGGTGTGGGGGGTGGGCCCCAGCGTCAGTGGACCCCACCTAAGAGCATAAGTTGTGAACTTAACCAAGAACGTGAGCAAACACACTTTTCATTCCAGACTCAATCCAAAATTGTCTTTCCGCAGCTTGCCAGCTGTCCTCCAGAGGGTGGCGTTGTCCCCATCAACTGTCACGCTTTACATGTCCTCCAGAGGGTGGCGTTGTCCCCGTCAACTGTCACGCTTTACATGTCCTCCAGAGGGTGGCGTTGTCCCCGTCAACTGTCGCGCTTTACATCGGAAACATCTTGGCATTGTCGACTACCACTGCACTCTACTCCCTTATTCCCTCCCTCGCTCAGTGATAACACATTTGCACCGTGGAAGAGTCGTGGTTTAGTTTCTGTAAAAGATCTTTGTGTAGATGGCTCTCTAGCTTCATTTGCCCAATTATCCTCTAATTTTAACTCATTTAATGCCCATTTTTTTAGATTCTTAGAGGTCAGAGACTTTGTTCATAAGCATTTTTCTGTTTTTCGCACTCTCTGTGAAACTACAGTGATTGACATCAGTCCCTTTTCGTACGTACAATATCAAAATGATACAACATCTTATTTTCAAGTTTGGCAGTCCATCCTGAAGCGCATTCATTCATTCATTCATCATCGATTTGTGCCTGACATTGTATTCTTCAGTGCAAAGTGGTCCACATTGGTCCAAGAGTAAAGTGGCTCGTATCTTCCCTGGCACCGATGTGAACTGTGTAAAATGTAACTTAGGCCAAGCAAATGTCACTCAGGTGTTTTTGCCCTGCCCTGCCTTATCCCAGTGTTGACTCTCTGTCTGTGATCACCTCTGCGAGAATCCAGCTCTCACCTCTTCCTGCCCTGTTTGGGGTTCTACCCACCAACCACTCTTTGCCCTCTTGTTTTGTTGAACTTGTGGCTTTTCTTACATTGCGGGCCAGGTGCATTATCCTGATGCACTGGAAAAATCCTCGCCCACCTGCTCACTCTCGCTGCATAAAGGTGAGCTCCTTCATGAAACTAGAAAAAATGAAGTTCTCTCTTAGTGGCTCCAATACCAAATTTACTGAGATTTGGTCACCGTTTCTAAACCACGTTATGTCTTTGACACTTGATGTGACTCCATGATTATTATTATTATTATTATTATTATTATTATTATTATTATTATTATTATTATTATTCTCTCTCTTCTGACCATGAACCTTGTTTCATATTTACACATTGACTGTGGTGGCAGTGTGCTAGTTTAAATTTTTATTGTTTTTATTATTTATTTGATTATTTTTCACTCTGTTTTATTTTACGTGCCAGACTGACTGAGCCAGACTCAGTCAGACTCTGTCAGTCTCAGTCAGACTCTGTCAGACTCTGTCAGACTCAGCCAGACTCTGTCAGACTCTGTCAGACTCAGTCAGACTCAGTCAGACTCAGCCAGACTCAGTCAGACTCAGCCAGACTCAGCCAGACTCTGTCAGACTCAGTCAGACTCAGTCAGACTCAGTCAGACTCAGCCAGACTCAGTCAGACTCAGCCAGACTCTGTCAGACTCAGCCAGACTCTGTCAGTCTCAGTCAGACTCAGTCAGACTCAGTCAGACTCAGTCAGACTCTGTCAGACTCTGTCAGACTCTGTCAGACTCTGTCAGACTCAGCCAGACTCAGCCAGACTCAGCCAGACTCTGTCAGACTCTGTCAGACTCAGCCAGACTCAGCCAGACTCTGTCAGACTCTGTCAGACTCTGTCAGACTCTGTCAGACTCTGTCAGACTCAGCCAGACTCAGTCAGACTCTGTCAGACTCTGTCAGACTCTGTCAGACTCTGTCAGACTCAGTCAGACTCTGTCAGACTCTGTCAGACTCAGCCAGACTCTGTCAGACTCAGTCAGACTCTGTCAGACTCTGTCAGACTCAGCCAGACTCTGTCAGACTCAGTCAGACTCTGTCAGACTCTGTCAGACTCAGCCAGACTCAGTCAGACTCAGTCAGACTCTGTCAGACTCAGCCAGACTCAGTCAGACTCAGTCAGACTCTGTCAGACTCAGTCAGACTCTGCTACAGTGGCCTCTGATGAACTGCAGTGAGAACAGTGATCACTTTAAAACTGCTCTAAAGGCTGCTCTTGGGGCACTGTGATTATTGTTATTGTTGTATTTTGTGTATAATGCACAATGTTTATGTTCCTGACTTAGAATAAAGGTAAGTCTTAAATTCTTGCTTTCAAAGGCTGTACATGTGTCGCTGCTGTTTAACATAAAATGTCTCTCTGGGAGGAAATATAAATAAACACATATTTAGATTATGGTCAAACACTTTTGCTGCCTTAGATTCAGTTCAAAAGTACACAGCTGTGTGTGGTGTAACTTCAGGTCCACTGTGGTTAAAGGTTGTCTTACAGAGCCATATACTGCAGTAAAGCGGGGCTGCTGCGGTAAAGCGGGGCTGCTGCAGTAAAGCGGGGCTGCTGGAGATAAACAAACTGATGTGAAAACAAAAGTCTGACTCTGAAGACAGCGTATGTCCGTCTGATACCTTTAAAATGTAACATTAACTATTAATTTAATTTCTCCCCAAATCATCCGCTACAAGAAGACTATGCCTCCAAATAACGTTCTGTTTACTGTGAGCATTCACGTCTTTTACCTCTGTCACTGCAGCGCACTGCTAAGCCTTGGTAAAGAATAATGAGGAAAATAATCTCTGTAGTAACGACTCTGAAGTCTCAGCTTCGTCCTCATAAGGCTCTAGAACAACATTTAACCACAGTTGGAGGATCAGAAGTTACAGAAGCTCTCCTTCCTTCTCGTGGATTGAAGCCAATGCTGCAGCTCAGTAGTGATGTTGTGCTGCAGTATCGATGTTTTGAAGCGGAAGTGTTTGGAGACGAGGGATTCGAGCCCTGCTTAAGATCACATGACCACAGCGAGCGAGGCCTCTTGTTGTTCTTTTCATGTACTCCACCAGGACGCAGTTCTCACAGACAGCCAGCAGATGTCACTCTTCAGTCTGTATTAAATGCTTCGAGCAGTGTGTCATCCTTGAGCCAGCTGTGTCAAAGTGTTTCATTGCTTCAGGCGCGTAATTTCCAGGGGGGTTAGGGGGGTTATGGTTATGACCCCCCCCAAAAATCAGGTTGAGCCAATCTAACCCCCCCCAATAATCACATCATTGCAATGAATACAAATATAAATTATCTTGCATGAATAACTGTTTTCTGTATTCATTTCGTTTGCCAGCAAAATAGTAATTAGTTTAGTCAACCCCCCCTCCCCGTGCAGAAAACTTGGTACGGTCCACTGTCTCCTGAGCGTTGGCTCTGCTGTGTCCTCAGTCTCTGGTGTTGTAGCGGTGAGAGTTGGCTGGATCTAACCTGTGCTGTTATGAAAAGAGCACCAAAGTCAACAGTTTTACAGAGTTGGCCAACACCAGCCCCAACGATAAAGAAAAAAAAGTACTGCCCAAGAGGAGGTAAACAGTCGTGTTGTGTAGTTAGCTGATGATTTGATAAATTGCCAGTGTGAGGTAAAGCTAAGGAGGCTGCCATGGAATCTGTGCTGTGTGCAGGACTAATGTCAATTTCCCTCCGAATGCTAATTTAAGTAAGTGGGGAGATGGCATTATTTACTAATCAGCCTTGCTAACACTGACACTGACACTAGCCTAGCACATAGCTGAAGCTAAGTAAATCACAGTATCATAATGCATTTCAAATACAGAAACGCCAAATTAGCATACTCCTTTTACAAAAGTACATGATTCAATGTGTAAAAAAAAAAAAAAAAAAAAATAGGCGGCGAGTTTAACCCCCCCCCCCCCCGCTTCATGAGACCTCGACTTCACCATCACTGAAGCCGAAGCGTTGGAACAAAGCCGAGTCGTGTATTTACTTTTCTTCCCAAAGAGAGTTCAAAGTGAAACCACAGCCTTCAAAAGAAATAATCCAAATCCTTTTTCCTTGGAGCCTCCTGTGAGTAACTGCTGTCCCGCTGCTGCAGGGCCCGGGGCTGTGCAGTCGGGGTCCTTTGCTGAGACGGTCGTCTGCACATACGCCTGACCAAAAATCAGCCTAGAAGTGCAAACATTGACAAATGGCCAATTGTCTAAAAAATGCCAAAATTGGTCGTGGCCTGATCGGTTGACTTCTTCTCCAGGTTCCTGGCTGCAGAGGGACGGGGGCAGTGGTGAGTCGTTGGTGGTGACAGTGGTTAGCCTGTATACATCTGTACCTTTCGTTTATGAACGACTGTGCTCAGCCTGATGTTAAATGTTCTGTTTAGCAGCAGTGATCGTCTGGGGTTGTTTGGATTGTAGTTGTTTACTGTGAACCCTAGAGGTACACAGGTTTAAGCAGGGCATCAGGAGCAACTGCGGAGGCTGCACGGCTCAGTGCATGATGGGAAAACGCCCACCTGTCAGCGGTGAACAGGTGATTGGATCTGAGTTTAGTGCTGATTTTTTTATTTTATTTATCCAGACTAAAGTTCCAGTTGTGACCTGGATAAACTTTGTGCCCTGCTGCTCAGTGTGAAGTGGAGGATTATTAAAGAGATTGTGTATAATATCTGCTGTTATAGAAGGCTGTTTAACTTTTATAATGTGTAAACTTAGACATAAAAGCTAAGAACCACAGCTGAATGTGCCTCAGTTACAGACTGTGGTCAAGCACGGGACAGAAAAGTTCTTACAAATCACATTTATTTTCAAAATCACATCCAACTCACGCGAGAAGTGGATTTTGGGCGTGATCTGAGCCACAAATTGTCCGAGTTCAGTACAGGAGGACCCCCCCCCTGCTGCGGCCGTGCGCTCTCGTGCACAGGCGAGGCTCAGTTCATCTCCAGTGAGTCTAACGTATTCCTGCGTTTGTCTAAACCCAATAATCCTGAGTCCTGTGGATGTGCAGAGTAAATCCTTCTGACTTCATTTATCTCTGTCAGACTCATCTTTGTTTGTTTTTGTTTTGTTTTTCACTCAGGTGAGGTCACACACGTGAGCTAACACAGGTGAGCTAACACAGGTGAGCTAACACAGGTGAGCTAACACAGGTGAGCTAACACAGGTGAGGTCACACACGTGAGCTAACACAGGTGAGCTAACACAGGTGAGCTAACACAGGTGAGCTAACACAGGTGAGGTAACACAGGTGAGCTAACACAGGTGAGCTAACACAGGTGAGCTAACACAGGTGAGCTAACACAGGTGAGGTAACGAGGTAAAATACTACATCATACTTTATCTGTAACTAGTGAGCAGCAGTATTACTGTTTGACCTCAGGAGGGCAGCACTCTGACAGTTTTCACCACAAAATGTGAATTTAGACCTTTTTTTTTTTTTTTTTACAAAAGTCAAAAATATAACCTTAAATAATGAGATGTGCCACTAAAGCCTCGTTTGTAGCTGAACAGCTAAAGAAAAAGTGGTTTAGTGTTGAGCTGCTCTTTAAACACCAGGCCTTCTGCTCAGCTGCTGTTTCTTTTGTTTGTGCACAGTTTAGTTTGTTTCACTTTAGCTTCCACATCCAACACTCTCACACTGACGCTACAGACGACTCAGACAGGACACACATTTACTCGTGGTTTAATGTTTTTGATCACTTTACTTTAATAAATGATCATTTTGCATTGGCATCCGTCTGCATTATTTCAGACTTCTCTGTGTTTGGTTGGAGAGCGTTGTCAGTGATGGAGGCAGTGACAGAGTGAAAGCAGTGACAGAGTGAATGCAGTGACAGAGTGAAAGCAGTGACAGAGTGAAAGCAGTGACAGAGTGAATGCAGTGACAGAGTGAAAGCAGTGACAGAGTGAAAGCAGTGACAGAGTGAAAGCAGTGACAGAGTGAAAGCAGTGACAGAGTGAAAGCAGTGACAGAGTGAATGCAGTGACAGAGTGAAAGCAGTGACAGAGTGAATGCAGTGACAGAGTGAAAGCAGTGACAGAGTGAAAGCAGTGACAGAGTGAAAGCAGTGACAGAGTGAATGCAGTGACAGAGTGAAAGCAGTGACAGAGTGAATGCAGTGACAGAGTGAAAGCAGTGACAGAGTGAAAGCAGTGACAGAGTGAATGCAGTGACAGAGTGAAAGCAGTGACAGAGTGAAAGCAGTGACAGAGTGAAAGCAGTGACAGAGTGAATGCAGTGACAGAGTGAAAGCAGTGACAGAGTGAATGCAGTGACAGAGTGAATGCAGTGACAGAGTGAAAGCAGTGACAGAGTGAAAGCAGTGACAGAGTGAATGCAGTGACAGAGTGAATGCAGTGACAGAGTGAAAGCAGTGACAGAGTGAATGCAGTGACAGAGTGAATGCAGTGACAGAGTGAAAGCAGTGACAGAGTGAATGCAGTGACAGAGTGAAAGCAGTGACAGAGTGAAAGCAGTGACAGAGTGAAAGCAGTGACAGAGTGAAAGCAGTGACAGAGTGAAAGCAGTGACAGAGTGAATGCAGTGACAGAGTGAAAGCAGTGACAGAGTGAAAGCAGTGACAGAGTGAATGCAGTGACAGAGTGAAAGCAGTGACAGAGTGAAAGCAGTGACAGAGTGAAAGCAGTGACAGAGTGAATGCAGTGACAGAGTGAATGCAGTGACAGAGTGAATGCAGTGACAGAGTGAATGCAGTGACAGAGTGAATGCAGTGACAGAGTGAAAGCAGTGACAGAGTGAAAGCAGTGACAGAGTGAATGCAGTGACAGAGTGAATGCAGTGACAGAGTGAATGCAGTGACAGAGTGAATGCAGTGACAGAGTGAATGCAGTGACAGAGTGAATGCAGGGGGTCCACATGTAAGACTCAGCTGTGGGAGGATCCGTGGCGGCTGTGCTGAACACAGAATCAACACAAAAACCCAGTTATCTTCCATAAAAACCTTTATTATTGTGGTTTATTCAGAACATGCTGCAACACATTCAAAGTAAAAACATATTGCACTGATTATTCCTCAAAAATCTGCCTCAAATTTTACACAAAACACAAAAAACACTTTACAGTTTGAGATTTGGATGAAAACATTTAAAATCCACAAAAATGAACCTGTCCAGATCCAACACAGAACATAAAAAAAGTTTAACTCTGAGCCTAAATATTATTTATGCATTCATTTATTTTATTCAGAGATTTCACTTATGCACCATAAATGTATAGAGTTAAAAGCTCGGCTTTAACATACAGTGGTTTCAAATATTCACCAAACTCCAATTTTAAAATCTAAATTTAAAATAATTATAATTATTATTTATTATGTCCAAATATTCTGTCAAAATTTTAAAGCCACAAACTTTTTAAAAGAATAAATAAACTGTGAATAGCGTGAATAATGTTAGAAACAAAATTCATCCATTAATATTGGATACAGGGAAACAAAATCCACTTGGACACCTTGAATTTTCTTGTTTTATAATTTGTATTTTAGCTCAATATCAGAATAAATTTTGTTATTTTCTTGAGGTTCCAAAATCACCAAATCATCTCCAAACACACTTTCTGTTCTGTGTAAAATCTGGACTAAATCTTTTTTTAAAACCATTTTATTCCTTTATTTATAAATTCCACAGTTCAGTGATGTCCCACAGTTTTTAATCGGAACGAAAACAAATGAATGAATGTAAACACAAGAAACAAAAACAGAAACAAAAACAAAAAACAAAAACAGAAGCAAAACCCCTCCAAAAAAATGGCAAAAATTCCAAGGCCAACATTTCAGGCGAAGCTGAATGAAATATGTAAACACTGGAGAGAAAAATACTCTCAAGGTCTATGAAGTGAATGAAATGAAAGAAGTTTGTGCAAAAAATGTAAGCGGCAGCCATTTTAAGATTTGGCCTAAAAAAATTTGAGTATAAAAAGCGTTAAATACTGGCTCCACGGCGGACACATGCAGAGACCGGACTGGACACACACAGGACGAACAAGGATTGGTCCAAATTTAAACTCAGTAAAAGAATAAAGGCATCGTTTAAACTCGCACAAACCGTTTCTGCTGAGATTTGAGCGGCGATTTTTCCAGTTTTCCCTCGTTTTTCGTGCAGTTTTTATGAAATGTTTTGAAGCTACGTGTGTTTGTTTTTATCCTGCTTCGACGGAGGCTTTGGCGTCGCTTTCGACTCGTTTCTCGCCGAAGCGCTTGCGAAGGCACCAGTTTGATCCGAAGCTGAAATTCCAGTTTGGGATGATGATGAGTTTTTTCCAGAAGATGTTTCCGGTCCGGTCGCTCCGGAGTCCAGACTCTGAGCCGATCCAGAGGCAGAGGTTTCGCCGACGGATGGCACAGTTTTCCGAAACAACTCTCCAGATTTTGTGGGGATTTCTAGTTCAGTTTTCGACCTCGCTCCGGTGAGTTTTTCAGTAACATTTTGCCCAGTTTTGAGCTCGGACTCTGGCTGGGAATCTACAGAGGATCCTCGTTCTGCGGCGGAAACCTCGGTCTTTGCGGTTTTTAACGACACTGGACCCAGGACGCTCTTCACCGTGGTCAGACCGGTTTTACCGAGCTCAGATTCTTGACCCGAGAGCTGAGCAGAGAGTCGCCGATTGTCCGCGTCCTTTTTCTTTTTGGACAGTCCCGGAGAAGAGACTGGTCTGGGACTGGATCCTGGAGCGGGTCTGGTGGTATTTGCGTTACTTTCTGACGCCGTAGTGAGAGTGTTAGCAGAATTATCGGCTCCTCCGGACTGAAGACTCTGAGTCCAGTTTAACTTTGAGACGCCAGAACTGCTCGGTCCCGGTCGTTCCTGCCCCGTCCCGTCTCCATCTCCAGCCTCCAAATCCATCTTAGTTACGCTTGAACTGGATTTAGCGGGGCTCCCTGTTCCTGAAGTGGAGCTGCTTTTGTGCAAAGAGTCTCTTGAGATGACTGCACTGGAGTCAGTTTTTTCAGATTTCACCGAACCATTGCCACGTGAGCGCTCAGCTTCACGGCCAACTTCGACCAAACTACTCGTGGTACTTTTGGCTGCAGTTGTGGTAGTAGTAGTAGTACTCGATGAAGCTGTGGCATTTTCAGTCTTTGGAGGAAGTGGTTTGACAAAAGTGTCTGTGGTAAACGTACTTCCTGGAACACTGCTTCGGTCGCCGCCGTCTCGCCTGATTCTGGCGTCCTGGCCTGATTCTTGGCCGACCGATTTTCTGACTGTGGTAGAACTCGTGGCTTTTTGGGTCGTGGGAGTCTTCTGTGGTGGCAGAGGTTTGGCAAAAGTGTCCTCATCTGTCACCGTAAACGCGCTCCCAGGCTTCGGAAATGGGACGCCATTGGAATCGCCGCCGCCGTCTCCGTCCACCTTGGTTGCGGTGGAACTTTTGGAAGTCTTCTGTGGTGGCTCTGGTTTGGTGAAACTTGCGTCTTTCTCCACCGTTTTGAAAGCGCTGCCCGGTTTTGAGAAGCTGAAACTCGGCTCCTTCCCGTCCTGCCCCGTCTCCGCGGCGTGGCTGGACTCCTGGAGCGGCGGCAGAGTGGTTAGCTGCGAGGAGGAGGAGGTGTGGCTGAAGGTGGCGAGCTGCGGTGACGGCGACAGGCACAGGGAAGGCAGCGTCCCGCCCGGTCCGGTGCAAAGGCTTCTGGGTTTGAAGATGGCGGCGTCCTCGCTCTCGTCCTCCGATGAGTCCACCTCGTGAATGGCGTCCTGCTTCTGGAGGGACTCGCGGCGTTCCGCTCTGTCCTGGCGGATCGCCGACAGTTTGTCCTTGAGTTTGTTCGGCGTGGGAGCGGCAGAGGCGGCGGAGGAGTCAGAGTCGGAGAACTTCCTGGAGGACGAGGAGGGTTTGTGCAAAGAGCCACGTCCCGAGGACAGAAGAGCGTCACCGCACGACTCCTGGAGACACAGGACAAAAAACAAGACGTAAAGACACAGGCTGTGGACATCGCTCTCAGGTCTAAAGGAGTCCTGACCTGGAGCCCCTGCAGACCGGTCTCTCTCAGGTCTAAAGGGTCTAAAGGAGTCCTGACCTGGAGACTCTGCAGACCGGTCTCTCTGAGGTCTAAAGGGTCTAAAGGAGTCCTGACCTGGAGACTCTGCAGACCGGTCTCTCTCAGGTCTAAAGGAGTCCTGACCTGGAGACTCTGCAGACCGGTCTCTCTCAGGTCTAAAGGGTCTAAGGGAGTCCTGACCTGGAGGCCCTGCAGACCGGTCTCTCTGAGGTCTAAAGGGTCTAAGGGAGTCCTGGCCTGGAGACTCTGCAGACCGGTCTCTCTGAGGTCTAAAGGGTCTAAGGGAGTCCTGGCCTGGAGACTCTGCAGACCGGTCTCTCTCAGGTCTAAAGGGTCTAAAGGAGTCCTGACCTGGAGACTCTGCAGACCGGTCTCTCTCAGGTCTAAAGGGTCTAAAGGAGTCCTGACCTGGAGGCCCTGCAGACCGGTCTCTCTCAGGTCTAAAGGGTCTAAGGGAGTCCTGACCTGGAGGCCCTGCAGACCGGTCTCTCTCAGGTCTAAAGGGTCTAAAGGAGTCCTGACCTGGAGACTCTGCAGACCGGTCTCTCTCAGGTCTAAAGGGTCTAAGGGAGTCCTGACCTGGAGGCCCTGCAGACCGGTCTCTCTCAGGTCTAAAGGGTCTAAAGGAGTCCTGACCTGGAGGCCCTGCAGACCGGTCTCTCTCAGGTCTAAAGGGTCTAAAGGAGTCCTGACCTGGAGACTCTGCAGACCGGTCTCTCTCAGGTCTAAAGGGTCTAAGGGAGTCCTGACCTGGAGGCCCTGCAGACCGGTCTCTCTCAGGTCTAAAGGGTCTAAAGGAGTCCTGACCTGGAGGCCCTGCAGACCGGTCTCTCTCAGGTCTAAAGGGTCTAAAGGAGTCCTGACCTGGAGACTCTGCAGACCGGTCTCTCTCAGGTCTAAAGGGTCTAAGGGAGTCCTGACCTGGAGACTCTGCAGACCGGTCTCTCTCAGGTCTAAAGGGTCTAAGGGAGTCCTGACCTGGAGACCCTGCAGACCGGTCTCTCTGAGGTCTAAAGGGTCTAAAGGAGTCCTGACCTGGAGACCCTGCAGACCGGTCAGTCCAATGTCCAGACTGTGTTTCCGGGAGCCCATGGCGGCCCCTGCTGCAGTTCCTCCGGGGGCCCCGCTGGTGGCGCTGTTCACACACAGCTTCTCCGCAGACTGGACTCTCTTCAGCAGAGGAGAGCGGGGCTCGGCGCTTTTGGGACGAGACATGTGACGGACCAGAGGAGGGGACGAGTGGACCTGAGGACGAGAGACAGACAGCGGTCAGAGGAAGACCAGGGGACAGAGTCAGGGGCCAGAGGAGGACCAAAGGAGGTCCAGAGGAGACAATTTTGGTACTTACTGCAGGTCCTGTGGTGGACAGGGGCGAGGGCGACCTCTGAGGGGACCCGGGCGTGGGGGACGGGGTCCGGGCCAGAGGGGACAGGGGGATGTTCCCCGCAGACTTCCTTCGAGGAGAACGGTACTGACGCTGGAGCTTAGGGCCCAGACCGACCAGAGAACTGGGTCTGATGTGTCCCGAGGCCGGGGAGTTTGGGACCGAGGACGAGGGAGAGCTGCTCTGGGACGAGGCTCCGCCCACTGGAGACAAGAGACATACAGGACTGAACCAGGACGAAACCAGGACTAAAACAGGTCTAAACCAGGACTAAACCAGGTCTAAACCAGGTCTAAACCAGCTATATTTACCTATTTCCTTGTTGTTATAGCAGAAGTATGCAGAGGTCTTACCTGAGTGGGCGGAGTCTGGTGTACACCTGTGGGCCTGTGTGGGCGGGGACAGGTGCGTGGGGGAGGCGGGGCCACTCTCTCCGGACGACAGCGATCGGTTCAGAGAAGTGAGGCTTCGACTGGTGTGGAGCAGAGACGTCTGCTTTGTGATTCTCCGGAACAAAGACGACTTCCTCTTACTGCGAAGGAGGACAAGGGTCAAAAACACGACTAAGGCAGAGGACACAGGTCAAAAACACGACTAAGGCAGAGGACATGGGTCAAAAACACAACTAAGGCAGAGGACACGGGTCAAAAACACAACTAAGGCAGAGGACACAGGTCAAAAACACGACTAAGGCAGAGGACAAGGGTCAAAAACACAACTAAGGCAGAGGACACGGGTCAAAAACACAACTAAGGCAGAGGATAAGGGTCAAAAAACATGACAAAGGCAGAGGACACAGGTCAAAAACACGACTGTAGCAGAGGACACGGGTCAAAAACACAACTGCGGCAGAGGACAAGGGTCAAAAACACAACTGCGGCAGAGGACAAGGGTCAAAAACACGACTGCGACAGAGGACAAGGGTCAAAAACACGACTAAGGCAGAAGACAAGGGTCAAAAACACGACTAAGGCAGAAGACAAGGGTCAAAAACATGATACGGCAGAGGACAAGGGTCAAAAACATGATACGGCAGAGGACAAGGGTCAAAAACACGACTAAGGCAGAGGAAAAGGGTCAAAAACACGACTACGGTTAAGGAAAAGGGTGAAAACTTTAACCAGGTCAAAAATAGTAAAAACTGACTGCAACTGGGTCAAAATGGTGAACAGTGACTGTAATCCAGTCTGATCTGCCTCAGACCAGATCAGACCAGCTCAGACCAGATCAGACCAGTTCAGACTAGTTCAGACTAGTTCAGACCAGATCAGACCAGATCAGACCAGTCTTTCGGGTGTTCCGTACCTCTCCTGTCCCTCCTTGCTCTTGTTCTTCTTGTTGCGTCGCGCCATCTTGGTTTTGTGGCTAGTTTTCCGCGCAGGGCCGACTCTGATGGAGGTGTTCTCAAACGGAGTGGCAGAGATCGACACTTTGGCCCCGCTCTGAGATACAGACACAGACATACAGACATGACCGTAGTGAGCGTAAACTCTCGTACAGACGCGACCGTAGTGAACGTAAACTCTCGTACAGGCATGACCGTAGTGAACGTAAACGCTCGTACAGACACGACTGTAGTGAACATAAACGCTCGTACAGACACGACCGTAGTGAACGTAAACTCTCGTACGGACACGACCGTAGTGAACGTAAACTCTCATACAGGCATGACTGTAGTGAACGTAAACTCTCATACAGACATGACCGTAGTGAACGTAAACTCTCGTACAGACATGACCGTAGTGAATGTAAACTCTCGTACAGACGCGACCGTAGTGAAAATAAACTCTTGTACAGACATGACCGCAGTGAACGTAAACTCTCGTACAGACATGACCGTAGTGAATGTAAACTCTCGTACAGACATGACTGTAGTGAACGTAAACTCTCATACAGACATGACCGTAGTGAACGTAAACTCTCGTACAGACATGACCGTAGTGAATGTAAACTCTCGTACAGACGCGACCGTAGTGAAAATAAACTCTTGTACAGACATGACCGCAGTGAACGTAAACTCTCGTACAGACATGACCGTAGTGAATGTAAACTCTCGTACAGACATGACTGCAGTGAACGTAAACTCTCGTACAGGCATGACCGTAGTGAACGTAAACGCTCGTACAGACACGACTGTAGTGAACGTAAACTCTCGTACAGACACGACTGTAGTGAACGTAAACTCTCGTACAGACGCGACCGTAGTGAAAATAAACTCTTGTACAGACGCGACTGTAGTGAACGTAAGCTCTCGTACAGACACGACTGTAGTGAACGTAAGCTCTCGTACAGACACGACTGTAGTGAACGTAAACTCTGGTACAGACGCGACTGTAGTGAACGTAAACTCTCATACAGACGCGACCGTAGTGAAAATAAACTCTTGTACAGACGTGACTGTAGTGAATGTAAACTCTGGTACAGATGCGACTGTAGTGAACGTAAACTCTGGTACAGACGCGACCGTAGTGAAAATAAACTCTCATACAGACGCGACTGTGGTGAACGTAAACGCTCCTACAGACGCGACCAGGGCTTAATTTGAGCCGGATCTTGCCGGAACAGGATCCGTAAACTTCCCTATTTTGACACAGTTGGATCCGGCAACTGTTTGCTTGGATCGGTAACTCGGACACAACTCAAAACAAAGTGTTGACTACATTTGACTCTTTTGACCTAAATCTGTGTCGAAGGTCGGAGGTGTAATTACACAGAAATGCGATGTTTTAAACATAAAAGCAATGCTTCATTTCCGTGTGAGCGCTTCAACACTAACTGTCCCTGCGCTGTAATTGGTGTCTATAGAGTGTACAGGGAATCAGGTGGAAAAGGCCTTCACGTCAAACTGAAACATCTGTTCACCACTGTTAACACCAGCGGCCCCTGCAGGTGTACAGCAGTACGCACCGTGCGCACCTCTGCGACCCTGCCCAATCCCCGCTGCATCCACAGAGCTGCACAGAGCCATAGGCTGTGTGTTTTTACAAACGCGAGCTACAGCTGACTGCTGCTCTTCAACTCAAAAGTGATGGGTTTGTGGACTCCGGTGTCAAAACACAATTTTTGTTCCGGCATCGTTTGATTTACAAATTAAGCCCTGGACACAACTGTAGTGAACGTAAACTCTCGTACAGACACGACTGTCGTGATCGTAAACTCTCGTACAGACACGACTGTCGTGATCGTAAACTCTCGTACAGACACGACTGTCGTGATCGTAAACTCTCGTACAGACACGACTGTCGTGATCGTAAACTCTCGTACAGACACGACTGTCGTGATCGTAAACTCTCGTACAGACACGATTGTAGTGAACGTAAACTCTCGTACAGACACAACTGTCGTGAACGTAAACTCTCGTACAGACACGACCGTAGTGAACGTAAACTCTCGTACAGACACGACCGTAGTGAACGTAAACTCTCGTACAGACACGACTGTAGTGAACGTAAACTCTCGTATAGACACGACTGTAGTGAACGTAAACTCTCGTACAGACAAGACCGTAGTGAACGTAAACTCTCGTACAGACATGACTGTAGTGAACGTAAACTCTCGTACAGACACGACCGTAGTGAACGTAAACTCTCGTACAGACATGACCGTAGTGAACGTAAACTCTCATACAGACAAGACCGTAGTGAACGTAAACTCTTGTACAGACACGACTGTAGTGAACGTAAACTCTCGTACAGACATGACTGTAGTGAACGTAAACTCTCGTACAGACATGACTGTAGTGAACGTAAACTCTTGTACAGACATGACTGTAGTGAACGTAAACTCTCGTACAGACATGACTGTAGTGAACGTAAACTCTTGTACAGACATGACTGTAGTGAACGTAAACTCTCGTACAGACACGACTGTAGTGAACGTAAACTCTTGTACAGACATGACCGTAGTGAACGTAAACTCTCATACAGACAAGACCGTAGTGAACGTAAACTCTTGTACAGACACGACTGTAGTGAACGTAAACTCTCGTACAGAAATGACCGTAGTGAACGTAAACTCTCGTACAGACACGACTGTAGTGAACGTAAACTCTCGTACAGACGTGTTAAAGAGAATCCTTCGTACCTTGAGTATGAGCTGGACGACCTCGGTGTGCACGAGGCCGTGGACCGCCTCTCCGTTCACGTGAGTGATAAGGTCGCCCTCCCGAAGACCGGCCTCGTGCGCGGGACCGCCCTCCTCCACGTGCTACAGGAACAAAAACACAAAAATATCAAACTACGGCTGGGCAATATGGCAAAAAAATCACAAAGTTTTTTTGCCATATTGGTCGATTTAGATTTTTTAATTCGATTTTATGTTTACACTTAAATACAAATAAACATGGCTCTGATTCACTCTGAGATTTAGATTTTATTGCATTAGAAAAGTGGTAGATTTGTGTTATTTTAATACTATACTAATGAAGAAACCTGGTCCTAAATATCGGCAGTGTTTATCGGCCCCACACATCAGCAGTGTGTATCGGCTGCTCTGAATTTTGAAAATTGGTATCGGCCTCAGCCTCAGAAAAACCCAGATCCACCTCCAGTTCCTCCTCCGTACAAGTCTCAGTCTGGGAACTTCATCTCACTGATCTAGACTCAGACGTGGACCAGGACTCACCCGGACCATGAGGAGGACCAGGACTCACCCAGACCATGTGGAGGACCAGGACTCACCCAGACCATGAGGAGGACCAGGACTCACCCAGACCATGTGGAGGACCAGGACTCACCCAGACCATGAGGAGGACCAGGACTCACCCAGACCATGTGGAGGACCAGGACTCACCCAGACCATGTGGAGGACCAGGACTCACCCAGACCATGCGGAGGACCAGGACTCACCCAGACCATGTGGAGGACCAGGACTCACCCAGACCATGTGGAGGACCAGGACTCACCCAGACCATGTGGTGGACCAGGACTCACCCAGACCATGAGGAGGACCAGGACTCACCCGGACCATGCGGAGGACCAGGACTCACCCAGACCATGTGGTGGACAGAGTACACGTCGGACTCGCCCATGTAGACCCGGATGGCCCTCAGGGTGAAGCCGTACTTCTTGCCGGAGCGGTGGATGACGAGGGCGGGGCTAGCGCTGGTTACCGCCGGCGACAGG
>CM036246.1:36184367-36249367 GCA_020698575.1 Bostrychus sinensis | reverse complement strand
TGAGAAGTCGCTAAATACAGCAACAAAGTCGCTAAGTTGGCAACACTGCATGTCACAGTTTGGTGCGTGATCCGTTTCCGGCCCTGGTGCGACCCTCGTGCACCAAAACCCGAGCGGGCGGAGCCTGGAGCAGTGGGACAGGTTTTAAATTTTGTGTTTTTAATTAAATAAAATGTTATATTGAACTTTTCTTCGCTCTCTGTCTGCGGGACATAACCAACCCCGGCCGCGGTGCTGCATCTGAGAGGAAACTTTTATGATTTTTGGAAAAAGTTGCTGTATTGATTATCAATACGAAGGAGTTGAATTGTATCGTTCCAAATTAGCCAATATCGTTCTTGAATCGTATCGAAACAATTCTAATCGATACAGATCGTATCGTTACAAAAACATATTGTTACAAAAACGTATCGTTACAAAAACGTATCGTTACAAAACTGTATCGTTACAAAACCGTATCGTTACAAAACCGTATCGTTACAAAAACGTATCGTTACAAAACCGTATCGTTACGCGCCTCCTGCAGCAGGACAAATCTCAGCAGAACGCGGTCTAACACTGAGTAACAAATATTTTTCATAAACAATGTAAATACACAAAACCGCAGCAGTCGTCAGATAGGGCCGGTGCTAATGTTTTAACAAAATAGGTTCATTACAGATTTCTGAAGGATATGTCAATTATCAGCAAACTAAACGACTCAAAATCATCAAAAAAAGTTCGCAAAAAGACCTCAAACTGAGAGAAAGTCTGTGTCGTTACAGAGTACTTGATGTAACCAGAGTACTTCATGTAACCACAGTACTTCATGTAACCAGAGTACTTCATGTAACCAGAGTACTTCATGTAACCAGAGTACTTGATGTAAACGTAGTAGAAGTACGTACTGTCGAAGTAGCTGGTGTCGTCCTCGGACTCTAACTGAGGGATGAACTCCGCCTTCTGCCTCAGGAGACCGTTCCAGTCCAGGTCCGAGAAGAACGAGTGCTGCTTCACCTCCACGGCACTGCCTTTAGACAACAAACACACAAACATAAACAAACACACAAACATAAACAAACATACACAAACACACAAACATACACAAACATAAACAAACACACAAACATAAACACACAAACATAAACAAACACACAAACATACACAAACACAAACAATCACACAAACATACACAAACACAAACATAAACAAACATACAAACATAAATATAAACAAACACAAACAAACACACAAACATAAACATACACAAACATAAACACAAACAAACAAACAAAAACATAAACAATCACACAAACAAACATACATAAACATACACAAAAAAACAAATATACACAAACACACAAACAAACATGAATTACTGTGTTTTAAAACATTTGGACATTTTTCACTCAGTACAGGCGACTTTATGTTTGTAATGATTTTATCTAAAATCTGATAAAAATCTAAATAAAAGATGAAATAAGTGTAATTGAAGTAAAAGCAGTAGCGTGTTTTATAAAAATAAATGCTGTGTTTCAGGGACAGCGCGCAGATAAACGCTGGCTTTGTTCCAAACGTCTCTGTGTTGTTTACGCTGTGTTCCTGCGCTGACCTGCGACACTTTTCCCTCTCGCTTTGTGTACGAGCCGCCGACTGCCGACCGGAGCGCCCGGAGGCTTACGCAGACAGAGACCACGCAAACTCCGGTCCGGGAATCGAACCCGGGACCCTCTTACTGCGAGGCTAAAGGATCCTTTTTCCTCTAAATTAGACGCTCGTTCAATCACAGACACAGCGTTCTGTCGTACGTTGGTTCGTTTCCTCAGAGCTCATGGATACAGACAAATGGAGCAGTACATGTGCTGGCCATAGGGGGCGCTAGTGAACACAGCTCAACAGCCACAGAAGAAGAAACGGATGAACTTTTTAAGTTGGTCTAAGTTCATTCAAAAACCGAACACTCCACTGCTACCGTTGCCTTGTTTTCTTGGCTTTTTATTAAATGTGGAGTAAAAACCTCCAGCGCTGCCATGTTTGTTCTGGCTCTTTTTCTTTCGTCTTGGTCAAATCTCTGACTGTCGCTGATCGCCCCCTGCTGGGGATTTAACAGAACACACGCTAACTGAAAACAGCTGAAGTACATACGCTCTGGCGATAACGACGTACGCAGGTGTGTGACAGGTGTGTCCAGGTGTGTGACAGGTGTGTGACAGGTGTGTGACAGGTGTGTGACAGGTATGTGACAGGTGTGTGACAGGTGTGTCCAGGTGTGTGACAGGTGTGTGACAGGTATGTGACAGGTGTGTGACAGGTGTGTGACAGGTGTGTGACAGGTGTGTCCAGGTGTGTGACAGGTATGTGACAGGTGTGTGTCCAGGTGTGTGACAGGTGTGTGACAGGAGAGTCCAGGTGTGTCCAGGTGTGTGACAGGTGTGTGACAGGTATGTGACAGGTGTGTGACAGGTGTGTGACAGGTGTGTGACAGGTGTGTCCAGGTGTGTGACAGGTATGTGACAGGTGTGTGTCCAGGTGTGTGACAGGTGTGTGACAGGAGAGTCCAGGTGTGTCCAGGTGTGTGACAGGTGTGTGACAGGTGTGTGTCCAGGTGTGTGACAGGTATGTGACAGGTGTGTGACAGGAGAGTCCAGGTGTGTCCAGGTGTGTGACAGGTGTGTGACAGGTGTGTGACAGGTGTGTGACAGGTGTGTGACAGGTGTGTCCAGGTGTGTGACAGGTATGTGACAGGTGTGTGTCCAGGTGTGTGACAGGTGTGTGACAGGTGTGTGACAGGAGAGTCCAGGTGTGTCCAGGTGTGTGACAGGTGTGTGACAGGTGTGTCCAGGTGTGTGACAGGTGTGTGACAGGTGTGTGACAGGTGTGTCCAGCTGTGTGACAGGTGTGTGACAGGTGTGTCCAGCTGTGTTACAGGTGTGTGACAGGTATGTGACAGGTGTGTGACAGGAGAGTCCAGGTGTGTCCAGGTGTGTGACAGGTGTGTGACAGGTGTGTGACAGGGGTGTGACAGGTGTGTCCAGCTGTGTTACAGGTGTGTGACAGGTATGTGACAGGTGTGTGACAGGAGAGTCCAGGTGTGTCCAGGTGTGTGACAGGTGTGTGACAGGTGTGTGACAGGGGTGTGACAGGTGTGTGACAGGAGAGTCCAGGTGTGTCCAGGTGTGTGACAGGTGTGTGACAGGGGTGTGACAGGTGTGTGACAGGTGTGTCCAGCTGTGTTACAGGTGTGTGACAGGTGTGTGACAGGTGTGTGACAGGTGTGTCCAGGTGTGTGACAGGTGTGTGACAGGTGTGTGACAGGTGTGTGACAGGTGTGTCCAGGTGTGTCCAGGTGTGTGACAGGTGTGTGACAGGGGTGTGACAGGTGTGTGACAGGTGTGTCCAGCTGTGTTACAGGTGTGTGACAGGTGTGTGACAGGTGTGTGACAGGTGTGTCCAGGTGTGTGACAGGTGTGTGACAGGTGTGTGACAGGTGTGTCCAGGTGTGTCCAGCTGTGTTACAGGTGTGTGACAGGTATGTGACAGGTGTGTGACAGGAGAGTCCAGGTGTGTCCAGGTGTGTGACAGGTGTGTGACAGGTGTGTGACAGGGGTGTGACAGGTGTGTGACAGGTGTGTCCAGCTGTGTTACAGGTGTGTGACAGGTGTGTGACAGGTGTGTGACAGGTGTGTCCAGGTGTGTGACAGGTGTGTGACAGGTGTGTCCAGGTGTGTGACAGGTGTGTGACAGGTATGTGACAGGTGTGTGACAGGAGAGTCCAGGTGTGTCCAGGTGTGTGACAGGTGTGTGACAGGTGTGTCCAGGTGTGTGACAGGTGTGTGACAGGTGTGTGAAAGGTGAGTCCAGGTGTGTGACAGGTGAGTCCAGGTGTGTGACAGGTGTGTGACAGGTGTGTGACAGTTGAGTCCAGGTGTGTGACAGGTGTGTGACAGGTGTGTGACAGGTGTGTGAAAGGTGAGTCCAGGTGTGTGACAGGTGTGTGACAGGTGAGTCCAGGTGTGTGACAGGTGTGTGACAGGTGTGTGAAAGGTGAGTCCAGGTGTGTGACAGGTGAGTCCAGGTGTGTGACAGGTGTGACAGGTGTGTGACAGGTGTGTCCAGGTGTGTCACAGGTGAGTCCAGGTGTGTGACAGGTGAGTCCAGGTGTGTGACAGGTGTGTGACAGGTGTGTCCAGGTGTGTGACAGGTATGTGACAGGTGTGTGACAGGAGAGTCCAGGTGTGTCCAGGTGTGTGACAGGTGTGTGACAGGTGTGTCCAGGTGTGTGACAGGTGTGTGACAGGTGTGTGACAGGTGTGTGAAAGGTGAGTCCAGGTGTGTGACAGGTGAGTCCAGGTGTGTGACAGGGGTGTGACAGGTGAGTCCAGGTGTGTGACAGGTGAGTCCAGGTGTGTGACAGGTGTGTAACAGGTGTGTCCAGGTGTGTGACAGGTGAGTCCAGGTGTGTGACAGGTGAGTCCAGGTGAGTCCAGGTGTGTCACAGGTGTGTGACAGGTGAGTCCAGGTGTGTGACAGGTGTGTGACAGGTGTGTCACAGGTGAGTCCAGGTGTGTGACAGGTGAGTCCAGGTGTGTGACAGGTGAGTCCAGGTGTGTGACAGGTGTAGGACTCACCTGTGCCGAGCCTCTCCAGTGGGTCCTGTCTGAGGAGCTGGGAGATCAGGTCCTGAGCGTCTAAAGGCAGAGCTTCGTCTCCTTCGGGCCAGATGATCTCATCTGGAAACACATCCAGGTAACAGGTAAGTCTCACCTGAGTTATGTGATCACACAGCACCTGTCCCAACAGCTCCTCAGGTGTACTCACCGCTGATCACCTGCCCGAACAGCTCCTCAGGTGTACTCACCGCTGATCACCTGTCCGAACAGCTCCTCAGATGTACTCACAGCTCCTCAGGTGTACTCACCGCTGATCACCTGTCCGAACAGCTCCTCAGGTGTACTCACCGCTGATCACCTGTCCGAACAGCTCCTCAGGTGTACTCACCGCTGATCACCTGTCCGAACAGCTCCTCAGGTGACAGGTCCTCAGGTGTACTCACTGCTGATCACCTGTCCGAACAGCTCCTCAGGTGACAGGTCCTCAGGTGTACTCACTGCTGATCACCTGTCCGAACAGCTCCTCAGGTGACAGGTCCTCAGGTGTACTCACCGCTGATCACCTGTCCGAACAGCTCCTCAGGTGTACTCACTGCTGATCACCTGTCCGAACAGCTCCTCAGGTGTACTCACTGCTGATCACCTGTCCGAACAGCTCCTCAGGTGACAGGTCCTCAGGTGTACTCACCGCTGATCACCTGTCCGAACAGCTCCTCAGGTGTACTCACTGCTGATCACCTGTCCGAACAGCTCCTCAGGTGTACTCACTGCTGATCACCTGTCCGAACAGCTCCTCAGGTGACAGGTCCTCAGGTGTACTCACCGCTGATCACCTGTCCGAACAGCTCCTCAGGTGACAGCTCCTCAGGTGTACTCACCGCTGATCACCTGTCCGAACAGCTCCTCAGGTGTACTCACCGCTGATCACCTGTCCGAACAGCTCCTCAGGTGTGTCTCCGAAGAACGGAGCGCAGCCGAGAAGGAACTCGTACAGGATCACGCCCATGGCCCACCAGTCCACAGGCTTCCCATAGCCCTGCCTCAGGATCACCTCCGGGGCGATGTACTCCGGGGTCCCACACACCTGCACAGGTGACAGACAGGTGACAGACAGGTGAGACACACCTGCAGAGGTAACAGACAGATGACAGACAGGTGACAGACAGGTGAGACACACCTGCAGAGGTAACAGACAGATGACAGACAGGTGAGACACACCTGCAGAGGTAACAGACAGGTGACAGACAGGTGACAGACAGGTGAGACACACCTGCGCAGGTGACAGACAGGAGACAGACAGGTGAGACACACCTGCACAGGTAACAGACAGGTGACAGACAGGTGAGACACACCTGTGCAGGTGACAGACAGGTGAGACACACCTGCACAGGTAACAGACAGGTAACAGACAGGTGACAGACAGGTGACAGACAGGTGAGACACACCTGCACAGGTGACAACAGGTGACAGACAGGTGACAGACAGGTGAGACACACCTGTGCAGGTGACAGACAGGTGACAGACAGGTGAGACACACCTGCACAGGTAACAGACAGGTGACAGACAGGTGACAGACAGGTGAGACACACCTGCGCAGGTGACAGACAGGTGACAGACAGGTGAGACACACCTGCACAGGTAACAACAGGTAACCTACAGGCAGTGCCTGAGACCGGTCTTGGTTTTGAGACCATTTTTCGGCTGCAGTTTTACTTGATTTTACTGGGTCTTGAACCCAGTTTTAGTCGGTCTCGGTCTTGAACCCAGTTTTAGTCGGTCTCGGTCTTGAACCCAGTTTTAGTCGGTCTTGGTCTTAAATCCAGTTTTAGTCGGTCTCGGTCTTGAACCCAGTTTTAGTCGGTCTCGGTCTTGAACCCAGTTTTACTCGGTCTCGGTCTCGGTCTTGGTCTCAGCCTCGGCTGTGGCGGTGTCTGAGGTTTTATTGACCAGGCTTCAGTAAAAGCAGTTCTGTAGAATCTGGGCCTGAGTTTTCTGCCTCAGGACCAGGCCCAGCTCTGTCTCAGTGGAGTTCATTAAATCTTTTATTTGTTTGAAGCTTTGTTTTTTTACTTTTCCTCTTTATTCAGTGTTGGTTCACAGGACTTGGTCTCAGTTTGCCTCAGTCTCGGTCTCGACTCTGAAAGTCTTGGCCTCGTCTTGGTCTGGGTTGACCCTGGACCTGGCCCCGCCCCCGGCCCCGCCCCCGGTCTTGTGTTACCTGTTTGTCGAGGAACTCGCGTGCGTCCTTCTCGATGTGGCCCTCGTAGAGGTTCGTGGTGAGGCTCATGAGTCCCATCTTGGACAAACCGAAGTCCGTGAGCTTGATGTGTCCCAGCGACGTGATCAGAAGACTGCGCACATTTAAATAAAATCATTTACTGTCCCTCGGTAAAATATCTCCACAGCTGGATGCGCTTTAGCTTCTGCTGTGAATAAAATCTGACTTACAAACTTTACATTCTGTTTTTAATTTCATTTTACACAACATTTATAAATTTGCTTTGGTTTGAGGACGCGGTCGAGTTTAATTTTAATATTTCATACTTTGTTGGGTTTGGGGTTTCCTTTTTTTATTTTAACTACATCACACTTATCTGTTAGATTTTTATTGAATTTTTTTCTTGTCTGTTTTTATTTTATTTACTTAAAATACTTTTTTACTTTTTTAACTTATTTTAAATTAGTTTATATTTGTCAGGTTTAAAATCTTGTTGCTGTATTATTTTAATTTTACCCGTCAAGTTTTTTTTAATATAATTCAGCATTGTCTGGGAGACTTCATTTTTTGTTTATTTTTTATATTCTATATTTGTTGGGTTTGAAGTACAGCTGTTTTTTTTTTATTTTTTTATTTTTTTCATTTTTTATATACTTTTTTATAATAAATGTTTGGTAGTTTTTTTTATATTTTTTGCTACTTGTCGTGCAGTTTCTTACTTGTCAGGTTTGAGCTCCTAATAGATTTTAACTTTATTTTTTTTAGTTTTTTTTTCTTGTCTGTGAGGACCAAAGTTTTCATTTTATTTTTATTTATATTTTCTGCAAAACATTTTTTTATATTTTATACTTGCTGGGTTTGAAACGCAGCTGTTTTTTGTTGTTGTTTTTTTTTAATTAATTTTAATTTTTATATAAATATTTTTTGTTTTTTTCTAGTAATTGGCAGTGTTTTTATATTTTTGCTCCTTGTGTTTTCGTACTTGTCGGGTTTGAGGTCGCGGTGCACGATGCCGTAGTTGTGCAGATATTCCAGAGCCAGAACCGTTTCAGCAAAGTACATGCGAGCCATTTCCACCGGGAGAGCGCCGATGTTCTTCAGCAGCGTGGCACAGTCTCCCCCTGCAGGACGGAGGCGGAATTACAGACCTGGTTTAGACATGGTTTAGTCCTGGTTTAGACCTGGTTTAGTCCTGGTTTAGACCTGGTTTAGTCCTGGTTTAGACCTGGTTTAGTCCTGGTTTAGTCCTGGTTTAGTCCTGGTTTAGACCTGGTTTAGACCTAGTTCAGTCCTGGTTTAGACCTGGTTTAGTCCTGGTTTAGACCTGGTTTAGACCTGGTTTAGCTCTGGTATAGCTCTGGTTCAGACCTGGTTCAGACCTGGTTTAGTCCTGGTTTAGTCCTAGTTTAGACCTGGTTTAGACCTGGTTCAGTCCTGGTTTAGACCTGGTTTAGTCCTGGTTTAGACCTGGTTTAGACCTGGTTTAGCTCTGGTTTAGCTCTGGTTCAGACCTGGTTCAGACCTGGTTTAGTCCTGGTTTAGTCCTGGTTCAGTCCTGGTTTAGACCTGGTTTAGACCTGGTTTAGCTCTGGTTTAGCTCTGGTTTAGACCTGGTTTAGACCTGGTTCAGACCTGGTTTAGTCCTGGTTTAGTCCTGGTTTAGACCTGGTTTAGACCTGGTTTAGCTCTGGTTTAGCTCTGGTTTAGACCTGGTTTAGTCCTGGTTTAGTCCTGGTTTAGACCTGGTTTAGACCTGGTTTAGACCTGGTTCAGTCCTGGTTTAGACCTGGTTTAGACCTGGTTTAGTCCTGGTTTAGTCCTGGTTTAGACCTGGTTTAGACCTGGTTTAGTCCTGGTTTAGTCCTAGTTTAGACCTGGTTCAGTCCTGGTTTAGACCTGGTTTAGACCTGGTTTAGTCCTGGTTTAGTCCTGGTTTAGACCTGGTTTAGTCCTGGTTTAGACCTGGTTTAGACCTGGTTTAGCTCTGGTTTAGCTCTAGTTTAGACCTGGTTTAGTCCTGGTTTAGTCCTGGTTTAGACCTGGTTTAGACCTGGTTTAGACCTGGTTCAGTCCTGGTTTAGACCTGGTTTAGTCCTGGTTTAGTCCTGGTTTAGACCTGGTTTAGTCCTGGTTTAGTCCTGGTTTAGACCTGGTTTAGTCCTGGTTTAGACCTGGTTTAGACCTGGTTTAGTCCTGGTTTAGTCCTAGTTTAGACCTGGTTTAGCTCTGGTTCAGTCCTGGTTTAGACCTGGTTTAGACCTGGTTTAGACCTGGTTTAGTCCTGGTTTAGACCTGGTTTAGACCTGGTTTAGATCTGGTTTAGTCCTGGTTTAGTCCTGGTTTAGACCTGGTTTAGACCTGGTTTAGACCTGGTTTAGTCCTGGTTTAGACCTGGTTTAGACCTGGTTTAGACCTGGTTTAGACCTGGTTTAGTCCTGGTTTAGACCTGGTTCAGACCTGGTTTAGTCCTGGTTTAGTCCTAGTTTAGACCTGGTTTAGACCTGGTTTAGACCTGGTTTAGCTCTGGTTTAGCTCTGGTTTAGTACCTGGTTTAGTCCTGGTTTAGTCCTGGTTTAGACCTGGTTTAGACCTGGTTTAGACCTGGTTCAGTCCTGGTTTAGACCTGGTTTAGACCTGGTTTAGTCCTGGTTTAGTCCTGGTTTAGTCCTGGTTTAGACCTGGTTTAGACCTGGTTTAGACCTGGTTTAGCTCTGGTTTAGCTCTGGTTTAGACCTGGTTTAGTCCTGGTTTAGTCCTGGTTTAGACCTGGTTTAGACCTGGTTTAGCTCTGGTTTAGCTAAGGTTTAGCTCTGGTTTAGACCTGGTTTAGTCCTGGTTTAGACCTGGTTTAGCTCTGGTTTAGCTCTGGTTTAGACCTGGTTCAGACCTGGTTTAGTCCTGGTTTAGTCCTGGTTTAGACATGGTTTAGACCTGGTTTAGCTCTGGTTTAGCTCTGGTTTAGCTCTGGTTTAGACCTGGTTCAGACCTGGTTTAGCTCTGGTTTAGACCTGGTTTAGTCCTGGTTTAGACCTGGTTTAGACCTGGTTTAGACCTGGTTCAGTCCTGGTTTAGACCTGGTTTAGACCTGGTTTAGTCCTGGTTTAGACCTGGTTTAGACCTGGTTTAGACCTGGTTTAGCTCTGGTTTAGTCCTGGTTTAGCTCTGGTTTAGTCCTGGTTTAGACCTGGTTTAGACCTGGTTCAGTCCTGGTTTAGACCTGGTTTAGTCCTGGTTTAGACCTGGTTTAGTCCTGGTTTAGACCTGGTTTAGACCTGGTTTAGACCTGGTTTAGTCCTGGTTTAGACCTGGTTCAGTCCTGGTTTAGACCTGGTTTAGTCCTGGTTTAGTCCTGGTTTAGACCTGGTTTAGTCCTGGTTTAGACCTGGTTTAGTCCTGGTTTAGACCTGGTTTAGCTCTGGTTTAGACCTGGTTTAGACCTGGTTTAGACCTGGTTTAGCTCTGGTTTAGACCTGGTTTAGTCCTGGTTTAGACCTGGTTCAGTCCTGGTTTAGACCTGGTTTAGTCCTGGTTTAGTCCTGGTTTAGACCTGGTTTAGTCCTGGTTTAGACCTGGTTTAGTCCTGGTTTAGCTCTGGTTTAGACCTGGTTTAGACCTGGTTTAGACCTGGTTTAGACCTGGTTTAGTCCTGGTTTAGACCTGGTTTAGACCTGGTTCAGTCCTGGTTTAGTCCTGGTTTAGACCTGGTTTAGTCCTGGTTTAGACCTGGTTTAGTCCTGGTTTAGTCCTGGTTTAGTCCTGGTTTAGACCTGGTTTAGTCCTGGTTTAGACCTGGTTTAGTCCTGGTTTAGACCTGGTTTAGCTCTGGGTTTAGACCTGGTTTAGACCTGGTTTAGACCTGGTTTAGACCTGGTTTAGCTCTGGTTTAGACCTGGTTTAGTCCTGGTTTAGACCTGGTTCAGTCCTGGTTTAGACCTGGTTTAGTCCTGGTTTAGACCTGGTTTAGTCCTGGTTTAGACCTGGTTTAGTCCTGGTTTAGACCTGGTTTAGCTCTGGTTTAGACCTGGTTTAGACCTGGTTTAGACCTGGTTTAGTCCTGGTTTAGTCCTGGTTTAGCTCTGGTTTAGACCTGGTTTAGACCTGGTTTAGACCTGGTTTAGACCTGGTTTAGCTCTGGTTTAGACCTGGTTTAGTCCTGGTTTAGACCTGGTTCAGTCCTGGTTTAGACCTGGTTTAGTCCTGGTTTAGTCCTGGTTTAGACCTGGTTTAGTCCTGGTTTAGACCTGGTTTAGTCCTGGTTTAGTCCTGGTTTAGACCTGGTTTAGTCCTGGTTTAGACCTGGTTTAGTCCTGGTTTAGACCTGGTTTAGCTCTGGTTTAGACCTGGTTTAGACCTGGTTTAGACCTGGTTTAGACCTGGTTTAGTCCTGGTTTAGACCTGGTTCAGTCCTGGTTTAGTCCTGGTTTAGACCTGGTTTAGTCTTGGTTTAGTCCTGGTTTAGACCTGGTTTAGTCCTGGTTTAGACCTGGTTTAGCTCTGGTTTAGACCTGGTTTAGTCCTGGTTTAGACCTGGTTCAGTCCTGGTTTAGTCCTGGTTTAGACCTGGTTTAGTCTTGGTTTAGTCCTGGTTTAGACCTGGTTTAGTCCTGGTTTAGACCTGGTTTAGCTCTGGTTTAGACCTGGTTTAGTCCTGGTTTAGACCTGGTTTAGTCCTGGTTTAGACCTGGTTTAGTCCTGGTTTAGACCTGGTTTAGCTCTGGTTTAGACCTGGTTTAGTCCTGGTTTAGACCTGGTTTAGCTCTGGTTTAGACCTGGTTTAGACCTGGTTTAGACCTGGTTTAGACCTGGTTTAGCTCTGGTTTAGACCTGGTTTAGTCCTGGTTTAGACCTGGTTCAGTCCTGGTTTAGACCTGGTTTAGTCCTGGTTTAGTCCTGGTTTAGACCTGGTTTAGTCCTGGTTTAGACCTGGTTTAGTCCTGGTTTAGACCTGGTTTAGCTCTGGTTTAGACCTGGTTTAGACCTGGTTTAGACCTGGTTTAGACCTGGTTTAGTCCTGGTTTAGACCTGGTTCAGTCCTGGTTTAGTCCTGGTTTAGACCTGGTTTAGTCTTGGTTTAGTCCTGGTTTAGACCTGGTTTAGTCCTGGTTTAGACCTGGTTTAGCTCTGGTTTAGACCTGGTTTAGTCCTGGTTTAGACCTGGTTCAGTCCTGGTTTAGACCTGGTTTAGTCCTGGTTTAGTCCTGGTTTAGACCTGGTTTAGTCCTGGTTTAGACCTGGTTTAGCTCTGGTTTAGACCTGGTTTAGACCTGGTTTAGACCTGGTTTAGTCCTGGTTTAGACCTGGTTCAGTCCTGGTTTAGACCTGGTTTAGTCCTGGTTTAGACCTGGTTTAGCTCTGGTTTAGACCTGGTTTAGTCCTGGTTTAGTCCTGGTTTAGACCTGGTTTAGACCTGGTTTAGTCCTGGTTTAGTCCTGGTTTAGACCTGGTTCAGTCCTGGTTTAGACCTGGTTTAGTCCTGGTTTAGTCCTGGTTTAGACTTGGTCTAGACCTGGTTTAGTCCTGGTTTAGACCTGGTTTAGTCCTGGTTTAGACCTGGTTTAGCTCTGGTTTAGACCTGGTTCAGACCTGGTTTAGACCTGGTTTAGTCCTAGTTTAGACCTGGTTTAGTCCTGGTTTAGTCCTGGTTTAGACCTGGTTTAGTCCTGGTTTAGACCTGGTTTAGTCCTGGTTTAGACCTGGTTTAGCTCTGGTTTAGACCTGGTTTAGACCTGGTTTAGACCTGGTGTAGACCTGGTTTAGTCCTGGTTTAGACCTGGTTCAGTCCTGGTTTAGACCTGGTTCAGTCCTGGTTTAGTCCTGGTTTAGACCTGGTTTAGTCTTGGTTTAGTCCTGGTTTAGACCTGGTTTAGTCCTGGTTTAGACCTGGTTTAGCTCTGGTTTAGACCTGGTTTAGTCCTGGTTTAGACCTGGTTTAGTCCTGGTTTAGACCTGGTTTAGTCCTGGTTTAGACCTGGTTTAGCTCTGGTTTAGACCTGGTTTAGACCTGGTTTAGACCTGGTTCAGACCTGGTTTAGACCTGGTTTAGTCCTGGTTTAGACCTGGTTTAGACCTGGTTTAGTCCTGGTTCAGACCTGGTTTAGACCTGGTTTAGACCTGGTTTAGTCCTGGTTTAGTCCTGGTTTAGACCTGGTTCAGACCCGGTCCTTACCCTCCACGTACTCCAGGACCATGCAGAGGTGTCTCCGGGTCTGGAAGGAGCAGAACATGGAGACCACAAAGGGATTCTGGGCGAAGGTGAGGATGTCCCGCTCCACGAAGGCCTGCTGCACCTGGTTCCTCAGCAGCAGGTTCTGTTTGTTGATCTTCTTCAGAGCGAAACGCTGCCGGGTTTCTCTGTGACGCACCAGGTACACGGCCCTGAAACACACAACATCTGCTACTACAGGCCTGAGGCGGGGTACGGGCCTGAGGCGGGGTACGGGCCTGAGGCGGGTACGGGCCTGAGGCGGGTACGGGCCTGAGGCGGGTACGGGCCTGAGGAGGGGTACGGGCCGGGGTAAGGGCCTGAGGCGGGTACGGGCCTGAGGAGGGTACGGGCCTGAGGCGGGTATGGGCCTGAGGAGGGTACGGGCCTGAGGAGGGTACGGGCCTGAGGCGGGTACGGGCCTGAGGAGGGTACAGGCCTGAGGCGGGTACGGGCCTGAGGAGGGTACAGGCCTGAGGCAGGGTACTGGCCTGAGGCGGGGTACGAGCCTGAGGCAGGGTACGGGCCTGAGGCGGGGTACGGGCCTGAGGTGGGTACGGGCCTGAGTACAGGCCTGAGGCGGGGTACGGGCCTGAGGCGGGGTACGGGCCTGAGGCGGGGTACGGGCCTGAGGCGGGGTACGGGCCTGAGGCAGGGTACGGGCCTGAGGCGGGGTACGGGCCTGAGGCGGGGTACGGGCCTGAGGCGGGGTACGGGCCTGAGGCAGGGTACGGGCCTGAGGCGGGGTACGGGCCTGAGGCAGGGTACGGGCCTGAGGCGGGGTACGGGCCTGAGGCAGGGTACGGGCCGGGGTACGGGCCTGAGGCGGGGTACGGGCCTGAGGCAGGGTACGGGCCTGAGGAGGGTACGGGCCTGAGGAGGGTACGGGCCTGAGGCGGGTACGGGCCTGAGGAGGGTACGGGCCTGAGGAGGGTACGGGCCTGAGGCAGGGTACGGGCCTGAGGAGGGTACGGGCCTGAGGAGGGTACGGGCCTGAGGCGGGTACGGGCCTGAGGAGGGTACGGGCCTGAGGAGGGTACGGGCCTGAGGCAGGGTACGGGCCTGAGGAGGGTACGGGCCTGAGGAGGGTACGGGCCTGAGGAGGGTACGGGCCTGAGGCGGGGTACGGGCCTGAGGCGGGTACGGGCCGGGGTACGGGCCTGAGTACAGGCCTGAGGCGGGGTACGGGCCTGAGGCGGGGTACGGGCCTGAGGCGGGGTACAGGCCTGAGGCAGGGTACGGGCCTGAGGCGGGGTACGAGCCTGAGGCAGGGTACGGGCCTGAGGCGGGGTACGGGCCTGAGGTGGGTACGGGCCTGAGTACAGGCCTGAGGCGGGGTACGGGCCTGAGGCGGGGTACGGGCCTGAGGCGGGGTACGGGCCTGAGGCGGGTACGGGCCTGAGTACAGGCCTGAGGCGGGGTACGGGCCTGAGGCGGGGTACGGGCCTGAGGCGGGGTACGGGCCTGAGGCGGGGTACGGGCCTGAGGCGGGGTACGGGCCTGAGGCGGGGTACGGGCCTGAGGCGGGGTACGGGCCTGAGGCAGGGTACGGGCCTGAGGCGGGGTACGGGCCTGAGGCGGGGTACGGGCCTGAGGCAGGGTACGGGCCTGAGGCGGGGTACGGGCCTGAGGCAGGGTACGGGCCGGGGTACGGGCCTGAGGCGGGGTACGGGCCTGAGGCAGGGTACGGGCCGGGGTACGGGCCTGAGGCGGGGTACAGGCCTGAGGCGGGGTACAGGCCTGAGGCAGGGTACGGGCCTGAGGCAGGGTACGGGCCTGAGGCGGGGTACGGGCCGGGGTACGGGCCTGAGTAATTACTGCAGCAGTATGTTTGAAATGGTTTAGCTCAGCCCTAATGCTGCTTTGTGTAAATTGGTTAAAAATAAAACATTTTGCAGGCCTGTGTTCCTGTAGCTGTTGTACTTTTATAGGTTTACAATTTTCCTGGGCCTGAAATGATTTGTCTGATCCTGATGTTTAGACTGTAAAATATATAAATAATAATAAACATAATTTATTTTATGATTGATCACCATAGTGTGCTATTATTAAATTGAAATAAATGTAATAAAAATAGTTATGTCCATTAATGAATTATTTTACGCTAGCAAAATAGTAGACAACTAAGTAATTACCGTATTTCCAGACTATAACTCTCACTTTCCTCCATCGTCTGGCTCAGGTGAGACTTATATATTAAAATATTTCAGGTGTTGGTTATTTTCACACTGACAGCCACCAGAGGGCGCTCTAGGCTTGTGTCCCAGCATCTGCTGCACCTGTACCACTGACAATTTAAAATGTAAACATTACCACTAACAACTTAGGCTATAAAGACAACTGAGAAAGAGCGGAATAATGTGAAATGGAACTGATGCTGAGTCTGACGACAGCCACGCAGAGGAGGAAGCGGCGCTTCGTCTACCTCCGGAGTTGGCGGAGTTGTTCAGAAGCGACACCGAGGATGAAGAATTTAAAGGATTTAGCGATTAGGAGTGAGATGGTGAGTTTGGTGAACTTGTTATATTATGTTCTTTATGCTATAGTTATGTGAATAACTGTTAATATATTACGTTAACATACGAGACACCTGTTCAGTTCGTTGTTTATGCTTCATGTAGCTGAATAACCATCAATGTGTTACGTTAGCATAGCGCACACCTATTCAGCTGTTGTTCTCTATTCTATTATTACTATAACTCGCCTCTCAACATGAAATGTCTGTTCTTGGTGTCGCATTTTGTAAAATACATTTCCCCCAAAAAATGTGACTTATATACGTTTTTTTCTTCTTCATTATGTATTTTTTGGTTAGTGCCACTTATACTCCAGAGCCACTTATCGTCTGGAAAATACAGTCACTTAAACTTCATTCCATAGCCTGTAATGTTGTCTTATGATGCAGAGAGTCTAGGTTTTAGTTACTTTAAGACTTCAGAAAGGGGCCTCAAAGTGTAGTAGCCTAGGGACCCAAAAAACCTTAATCTGGCCCCGGGCACACGAGACACGCGAGGTTAGGACACAGCTCTGAGGCTCTGAGGAGTGAGGTAAACCGGTCCTGACCCGTACGCTCCGTTGGAGATGAGTTTGATGTTCTCAAAGTCCTCCTCTTGTGGCGTTTTCATCTTGGTCTGAGGAGGAGCAGCAGGAGCAGCAGCAGGAGGAGGAGCAGCAGCAGGAGGAGGAGCAGCAGGAGGAGGAGGAGCCTGGCCCGCCTGGAACACAAGCACATTCATACATTTAACATCAATGAGACACGAAAACTGTTTGAGCTCGTCCTGACTCGGAGTTTTCAGTCCCGACCTCGGCTCCGTCGTCCGTCTCCGGAGTCTCAGGGTTCCCGCTGTCGTAGCTGCTCAGCTGCGCCATCTCTGCAACGGGACAGGAAACACATCACAGTTCACCAGGTCTACAGAGTCTGGCCCCAAAACCCAGGACAGGACGGTCTCAGTGAGGTCTACAGAGTCTGGCCCCAAAACCCAGGACAGGACGGTCTCAGTGAGGTCTACAGAGTCTGGCCCCAAAACCCAGGACAGGACGGTCTCAGTGAGGTCTACAGAGTCTGGCCCCAAAACCCAGGACAGGACGGTCTCAGTGAGGTCTACAGAGTCTGGCCCCAAAACCCGGGACAGGACGGTCTCAGTGAGGTCTACAGAGTCTGGCCCCAAAACCCAGGACAGGACGGTCTCAGTGAGGTCTACAGAGTCTGGCCCCAAAACCCAGGACAGGACGGTCTCAGTGAGGTCTACAGAGTCTGGCCCCAAAACCTAAAATTTAAATAAACTTCAAATAAAACAAAAAAATGAAACAAATCCAACAAGAAAAAAATAAAAAAATAAAATAAAAATGACATAAATTAAAAATGCAACTAAAACAAAAATGTTCTGGGATAAACATATGTAAAATAAACTTATAATAAAACTAAAAAAAAACAGCTGCATTACAAACCCAACAAGTACGGAATATTAAAATTAAAAAAAAAAATGATTAAATAAATAACAAAACAACTGGACCTCAAATATTAGCGCTGTAACGATGCAGGAACTGTATTGATTTTTTTCCTATGATACAACATCGATACACATGACCTTGTAGGGAATCGTATCGTTTTCTAGGAAGTGAATATCGATACACATGAAGTATCGATTGTTAATGTTGGAAATATCAAAATTAGAAATTTGTATGTTAAAATAAAACCAGATATGTTTTTTGGAGATAAATGTTGTGTTTTTAATTAAATAAAATGTTATATTGAACTTTTCTTCGCTCTCTGTCTGCTGGACATAACCAACCCCAGCCGCGGTGCTACATTTGAGAGGAAACTTTTATGATTTTTGGCAAAAAGTTGCTGTATCGATTATCGATACGAAGGTGTTGAATCGTATCGTTCCAAATTAGCCAATATCATTCATGAATCGTATCAAAACACTGCACAATCACTCAACAATCGATACATATCGTATTGTTGCAAAAACCTATCTTTGCACGCTGACTGAAAATATAAATAAAAATAAAATTATAAAACAACGGTCCTCACAGACAAGTAATAAAAAAAAAGAAAAAAAAGAAAAAATAAAATAAAATAAAATCTATTGTAACTCAAACCCGAAAAGTAAGGAATAATTTTAAGTAAATAAAATAAAAACAGACGAGTAAAAATATAAAAATCTTCCAGACAGTACGACATATCGCAGTCCGGAGCCTTACCCTCCAGCGGGTCCCGGGTCAGGCCCAGCTGGTTGATGATGTACTTGGGCAGATCGCTCCTGATGCCCTGCCCCTCTTTGGCCTGGCCCTCCGCCGCCTCCAGGAGGTGGTAGAACTCCTCGGGGTCGAACTCCAGGCACTCGAGGAGCCGAGCGGGACGGGCGATAATTATCATCAGCTTCTTAATCATCTGAGTCACCGGGGTCAGCTCGGCGCTTTCAGAACGCTCCAGAGCCTGAGAGACAAGGAGAGGGGTTAAAAACACGCTCCAGAGCCTGAGAGACAAGGAGAGGGGTTAAAAACACGCTCCAGCGCCTGAGAGACAAGGAGAAGGGTTAAAAACACAAACTCCAGAGCCTGAGAGACAAGGAGAGGGGTTAAAAACACAAACTCCAGAGCCTGAGAGACAAAGAGAGGGGTTAAAAACACAAACTCCAGAGCCTGAGAGACAAAGAGAGGGGTTAAAAACACGCTCCAGAGCCTGAGAGACAAGCAGAGGGGTTAAAAACATGCTCCAGAGCCTGAGAGACAAGGAGAGGGGTTAAAAACACGCTCCAGAGCCTGAGAGACAAGGAGAGGGGTTAAAAACACGCTCCAGCGCCTGAGAGACAAGGAGAGGGGTTAAAAACATGCTCCAGAGCCTGAGAGACAAGGAGAGGGGTTAAAAACACAAACTCCAGTGCCTGAGAGACAAGGAGAGGGGTTAAAAACACGCTCCAGAGCCTGAGAGACAAGGAGAGGGGTTAAAAACACGCTCCAGAGCCTGAGAGACAAGCAGAGGGGTTAAAAACATGCTCCAGAGCCTGAGAGACAAGGAGAGGGGTTAAAAACATGCTCCAGAGCCTGAGAGACAAGGAGAGGGGTTAAAAACATGCTCCAGCGCCTGAGAGACAAGGAGAGGGGTTAAAAACACAAACTCCAGAGCCTGAGAATCTAACTCTGAGCTCAGGTTTAAATTCTGATTTAGGGCCCGTTTACAGCAGAGGTGTGAAGAAAACGAGAGTTGGTGTGAATAAACTGCAGTACCTGTGTTTGTCCAGCAAACGGCGCTGTGCTCTACACCACACACTGAGTAAACTGCAGAGGAATCGGTTCTATCGCTAACTTCACAACTACTTTAGGAACTTCTGGAGCTCAGTCCTGACTCAGAAATTACTACGACAGCGTTTTAGAGCCACAGTGAAAAAAATAAAAAATAATGTCGTCATTTTAGGAGAATAACGTTTAAAACCCTGTCATGAGGAGTTTGGAACTTTATTCTGAAAATATTATGATTTTATTCATAAGGACAGAAGTATGAACGCATGAGACAGAAATATGAACACATGAGACAGAAATATGAACACATGAGACAGAAATATGAACACATGAGACAGAAATATGAACACATGAGACAGAAATATGAACGCATGAGACAGAAATATGAACACATGAGACAGAAATATGAACGCATGAGACATAAATATGAACGCATGAGACAGAAATATGAACGCATGAGCAAAACCTGCTGCTGTGTAATATTTCTGTATTTCTGTTTTAAAGCAGCTATGAGCAGGTTATATTTGTTATGTTTTATAAACATGAGCCACATGTGTCCCAGATGTGAGGTAATGTTTAAATCTAACATTAGTTTTACTGAGAACAATGCTACAGCTGAGTTATTAACTATTAAAATATATTTTACAGTGTTTTTGTGTAGTGTGTGATGTTTTTGTTTACATTTTTTTGCAGAGTGCATTGTCCTGAGACTGCAGTACTGTTTACAGCCAGCAGAGGGCACAGTTTGTCTTTAGTGCAGGGTTAGTCCCAGGCCTTGGCGCCTCCTCCCTCATGAATATTAATGAGTTAATAAAACATCTATCACTGAAGCTCATGAATTATTCAGATTTACTTCAGAGAGACTCAGACGAGAGACGAGCACACGAAGAAAACTGTACAGACCTCAGACCGGGACAGACCGGGACAGACCGGGACAGACCGGGACAGACCGGGACAGACTGGGACCTGAGACCTGAGACCGGGACAGACCGGGACAGACCGGGACAGACCGGGACCTGAGACCTCAGACCTCAGACCGGGACAGACCGGGACAGACCGGGACAGACCGGGACAGACCGGGACAGACCGGGACAGACCGGGACAGACCGGGACAGACCGGGACAGACCGGGACAGACCGGGACAGACCGGGACAGACCGGGACAGACCGGGACAGACCGGGACCTGAGACCTCAGACCTCAGACCGGGACAGACCGGGACAGACCGGGACAGACCGGGACAGACCGGGACAGACCGGGACAGACCGGGACCTGAGACCTCAGACCTCAGACCGGGACAGACCGGGACAGACCGGGACAGACCGGGACCTGAGACCTGAGACCGGGACAGACCGGGACAGACCGGGACAGACCGGGACAGACCGGGACAGACCAGGACAGACTGGGACCTGAGACCTCAGACCTCAGACCGGGACAGACCGGGACAGACCGGGACATGAGACCTCAGACCTCAGACCTCAGACTGGGACTGTGTGTGTTGTAATAAAAGCAGCTGCCGCTGTGTGGGTGTGATCCGAGAACAGTGATTATAAAAAGGTGTTGACTTCTGATGACGGAGCAGACTTTCAGGTCGGACTGGTCTGAGTCTAGTCTCTGCAGGTCTGGACTTGGTCTAAAACTCAAGACTACTCCTGGTTTGGAGTCAGCAGAGTCACTGAAAGAGAAACTACAAAGACTGACTCTAACAGGTCTAGACCAGGTCTAAACCAGGTCTAAACCAGGTCTAAACCAGGTCTAAACCAGTCTAGGATTAGTCTACTGAAATATGTATTTATCTTTTATTTAATAATAGTTTATGTATTTATTTTTGGATAATATTTAGAATAGAAGTTTGTTGTCTTCGCCCAGCAGTAAACGCAGCACCATAAAAAAATCGACTGTAGCTAAAGCTAAATCAAATATTGATCGTGAAAGAGCAGGTCTGTGTGAAACCCAGCTGTGCAGCAGCAGCAGAGCGGGTTATGTGCAGCTGGATTACAGAAGGATTGTTTCTGAGGCGGTGGTGGATTTGGTGGAGTCTGTGTTTTACCCCAGGGCAGTGATGTAACCGTCCAGGTGCGGGATGGGTGTGGTCTGTGCAGATGTGGCGGGACGGCTTTTGGAGTCGTACAGAGTAAAGGTTTCTGAGGAGGACTTCCCTCTCCTGCAGCCCTGAGACAGTCTCTGATGTTTTGCAGCAGTTTTTTTGTGGATAACTTTTGCTGTGTTGATTCAAATGGCATAGATTTTGCCTCAGGTGTCTTATTTTTGGATGAATTTTCAGATTTCAGGTTTTTTTTTTTTTTAAATCCTCTTAAAAATGTGTCCAAAACAATTGTCCCACCTTTACCCCTAAAGCTGGGGACACACTCCAGGATCTTCTCAGTGGTGACAGATTCTGAAAAGACCAGGAGCTCACACTAACGACTGGTTTCAGCAGATTTAGTTCTGACGACTGAAAGACTGCGCCTCACACACTACAAGATCTGCTGAGGCCACGACTAGGGATGCACCGATACCACTTTTTTTCAAACTGATACGAGTACGAGTACTTCCATTTGAGTACTCGCTGATACCGAGTACCGATACGAGTACTTATATAGGGGTTACTTTATAGTTTATACAGTCACACTGCTGTATCTCATTCATCCCATACTGTCGTCCTTTTGCCTCTATCCCCGCTCTGTGATGCTAAGTTATTTTCACAACAGAGAGGTTTGAACACAGCTAACCACGGCTAAAATTTGCTCAACATGGACATGTTATACCTCATTTTAAAGCTTAGATTCTCCTCTATTCAGTCGCTAAAATGATTTTAAAGACAGGCTGAGCATCTGCGCATAACCAGCGGAGATTCGCCAAGACATACAGCAGCTAACACAGCAGCTAACACAATTAGCAACGGTACTTCTTAAGCTTTATCAGAAAACAACTGCTTCGTGCTTATATAATTTTCGGGACAACTAGGACAACAAAAAGACAACAGCTTAAGTTTTAAAACTCACGTATGATTTGGGATAAGTCTGGTTGAGCAGAATGTAAACTCAGCTTTGCTTTTATCTCCATACAGTTCACTTTAAAATCCAACCACAGGTTTCTCACTCCTCAGCTGAGAGGGGAAGGTCACGTGACAGCGCTGTAGTGGTATCGGTTGTTGGTATCGGGCCACTTTTATGAATACGAGTACAAGTACTTGGACATGGTATCGGTACCGATACCCGATACTGGTATCGGTATCGGTGCATCCCTAGCCGCAACTGTCGCCAACCAAACGCAGCAAACTCTGGCCACAACTAAATGGTAAACAAACATGGAGCTACCTGGGTCGCTGCTGCCGTTGTGTGGCAGCATCGGTTTGGAAAAAAGGAAAAAGAAAAAACGTCTCTGTATCCAGTTTCACTTGGGTAGCGCTCAACTTTCTTCAGTGTTTATGTTTTCTTCTTCTTCAAATTTCCGCTTATATTTTCCCGCCGCTTCCTGCTGCATCGTTCTCTGACGATATTCCCTGTGTCCCATCAGCTGTTTTCCATCGACCGCTGGACTCCATGAATTCCCAGTTGGATGTAAACGTCCCACACTACAGGAGCGTTGCTCGCGACTGACGTCAGGCCGGGTTTTTGCGCCGATTCGAGTCTGAACATCACACACTAACGGATTTCAGGGCCGGTGATTACGATTCCCTGCAGCGGTGTTGACTGGGACAGACTCGGAGCAACTGGGAATCGTTATAAAATCGGGCAAAAAAATCCTGTAGTGTGTCCCCAGCTTTAGACATTTTTTGTGCCATTGACTCCCATTAAAACAACATTTTTATTCTACACTGTCACTGTGATATAATTTCACATTTTTATCAAGTATTTCATAGACTCATGAAAGTGAGGGATTGGAATTTTAGTTTTTATTGTTTTTCACTAGGGGGCGCCATTTGCCCATATATGGTAGCCAGAGGTATAAATGTGGAGATGGCCACATTAGTGTTTGTATAAATGATCAAGCCTACAAGGCAAATAAAAACATGTTTGAACTAAAATGATTTGGGTGAGTTTTTGTCATAAATTGGTGTGAAAGTGTTGAGAAATGAGTTTGTTTGTGTTTGCGTGAGCACAAATCCAAAATGTAGTTCTTACAGAGATGTGCACATCAGGGCAAAGTAGAAAAAGGTCCCAGACTGAGCAGAGGCAGAGGTTTGTGCTGGATGTGTCTGCACCACACAAACTGGAATTTAACTTAACTTTCATAAACACAGTTAATGTTTGCTGTGTGTGATGAGGACTGAAGTTAATCACTGTAACCATGAAAAAAAAGGAATTATTGACATTAGAACTTTTTCTAGGGCAGTATTTATTGGTGCATTTTTTGTGCTTAGGACAAAAGGTGAGAGTAAAAAGTTAGGGCTGGAGGAAAATAATAAACATCTTTGTCAAAAACTGAATCTGAGGAACCCTAAAGGAGCCAGGGCTGAGGGTTAAAGTAAGTCAGGTCCCAGCTCTGAGTGGAGTTTAAAGCTGACTCTGTTTGTGGAGCAGGTTCTAAACAAACCCTGAACATCTGCCCTCACTCGTTCACCACCAAACGCTGCTCAGCTCTGATTCCTCACAGATATTTTTACTTCTGTGGTAAAATATCATCATGGAAAATGTTTTTTAGTCTGTAAAATGCTGCTGCTCCAGAGGAGACCACGTCTGCGTTAAAAACATGAATAAAAGCAGAATATAGGAGCTTTAACACTTTATCTTCAAACACAAACAGAAATGGGCACTTTAGTGTCTCTGCTGGCACTCTGAGGACCTCAGGGACAGGTCTCCGCTGGGACTCTGAGGACCTCAGGGACAGGTCTCTGCTGGGACTCTGAGGACCTCAGGGACAGGTCTCCGCTGGGACTCTGAGGACCTCAGGGACAGGTCTCTGCTGGGACTCTGAGGACCTCAGGGACAGGTCTCTGCTGGGACTCTGAGGACCTCAGGGACAGGTCTCCGCTGGGACTCTGAGGACCTCGGGGACAGGTCTCTGCTGGGACTCTGAGGACCTCAGGGACAGGTCTCCTGCTGGGACTCTGAGGACCTCAGGGACAGGTCTCCGCTGGGACTCTGAGGACCTCAGGGGACAGGTCTCTGCTGGGACTCTGAGGACCTCAGGGACAGGTCTCTGCTGGGACTCTGAGGACCTCAGGGACAGGTCTCTGCTGGTCCCAGAGTCAGGACTAAACTCTGGAACAGTTTTCCTGTTGATGTTCAGGTCCAGACTTCTTTTAGCTGTGCATATTGTGACAGTTTGACTTTTTCCTTATGTTGTATTTTATTATGATTTTTTTCTGGGGTGCCAGCCAGGTTTCTCTCCTGGCGTGTGTATGTTTTGTTTTTGATTTGAGAAGGATTATTTTAGTCAGAATGTGTGGTCACACAAGGACATATTACACAATATAAAAACTTAAAGTAACACAAAACTTTAAACGACCAGCAACAAGAAACAAGGCAAACACAAAGATTCTTTTTAACCAAATTATATTAATGTATTCAAACAAAAGATGACCCGCAATTCAAAAAAAAAAAAAAAAGTTTTTTCAAGACAAAACTCAAAATCCCACAATCCCTCGGGCTTCCGGTATTTCCAGGCACAAAACAAACAAAATATATATATTTTCAGTTCAGTTCTGTTTTAGTCTTTCAGTTCTTAATAAATAAAACTTAAATGTACCAAAAACAAAATGCACAAAAGAAAAAAAAAAACTCACAACAGTCGGTTTGGTAGATTAGGTCACGTGATGCGACGTGCCTGTTTCTGGGTTATTGGCGTGTCTGGAGTTTGAGATGGAAACTGAGAGGAATGGAGTGGAGAAGGGAATAAATCCAGTAAATCCTGTAAGGTTTATAAAGGATGAGGCCGGGAACGGAGTGGTGCGCGGCCCGCCAGGGTTTAACTGCCTCACTGACGCGCTAACATGAGCGCGCTAACATGAGCGTCCTAACATGAGCGCGCTAACACGAGCGCGCTAACACGAGCGCGCTAACACGAGCGCGCTAACATGAGCGCGCTAACATGAGCGTCCTAACATGAGCGCGCTAACATGAGCGCGCTAACACGAGCGCGCTAACATGAGCGTCCTAACATGAGCGCGCTAACACGAGCGCGCTAACACGAGCGCGCTAACATGAGCGCGCTAACATGAGCGCCCTAACATGAGCGCGCTAACATGAGCGCGCTAACATGCAGCGTGCTGCTGCGTGCTCTGCACTGTTTTATCT
Source organism: Bostrychus sinensis (assembly GCA_020698575.1). Classification (NCBI taxonomy): domain Eukaryota; kingdom Metazoa; phylum Chordata; class Actinopteri; order Gobiiformes; family Eleotridae; genus Bostrychus; species Bostrychus sinensis. The sequence goes on along the minus strand of CM036246.1, from coordinate 36,224,373 downwards.
GCACTGTTCTCTTTTAACTGAGTTGAATGTTTAATATTTATTCTTATCGATGTACTTTACCTTTGTAGGTTTTCTGTAAAACTGACTCTGTATGAACTGTGCCAGGACTAAACTCAGACTCCAGGCCCTGGAGGAGCACGAGGAACCAGTGGCTGAGAGGAAGACCACAGAGGAGGTTTATGGATGCAGAAGAAGAGGACATGAGGTTAGCTGTGAGAGCAGAGGAGGAGCAGAGGAGCAGAGGAGGAGCAGCGACTCACCTCCTGCAGAAGCTTCTCCAGACTCTCCTGCAGCTCGCAGAAGTATCGGGAGGTGATGAGTCTCTGGCGGCTCTTCTCCAGCAGGTCCCGGCTCAGCTCCATCAGCTGGTGCTGGATGAAGCTCAGGACTCCGTCAGAGAGCACCCCCCCGGGAGAGGAGTCACCCGCGGGGGGCGCCACATCCACTCTGTCCCCGGCAGCGCCTCCTCCTGCGCCTCCTCCCACTCCTCCCACTCCCGAGGCAGAGGAGAGCAGCTCCAGGAGCCGCTCCTCCATCTGAGCTGTGGCCTGAGCGGAGACACAGAGACGTTTAATAAAACTGAAGAATCATCTGAGTCAGGGACAGAGGTCAGGGACAGGGTCAGAGGTCAGGGACAGGGTCAGAGGTCAGGGACAGAGGTCAGGGACAGGGTCAGAGGTCAGGGACAGGGTCAGAGGTCAGGGACAGGGACAGGGTCAGAGGTCAGGGACAGGGTCAGAGGTCAGGGACAGAGGTCAGGGACAGGGTCAGAGGTCAGGGACAGAGGTCAGGGACAGAGGTCAGGGACAGGGTCAGAGGTCAGGGGTCAGAGGTCAGGGGTCACTGTGAGTATCAGAGAGATTTGCAGAGAGCAGCACTGACCTTGGGGAACCTCTCCTTGTAAACGTGGTTCATCATCAGGATCTCATGGTCGAAGGAGACTGGAGACCGACCCGGACTAGAACCGCAACAGAACTGGAGTTAGACCCGGACTAGAACCACAACAGAACTGGAGACCGACCCGGACTAGAACCACAACAGAACTGGAGACCGACCCGGACTAGAACCACAACAGAACTGGAGTTAGACCAGGACTAGAACCACAACAGAACTGGAGTTAGACCAGGACTAGAACCACAACAGAACTGGAGTTAGACCAGGACTAGAACCACAACAGAACTGGAGTTAGACCAGGACTAGAACCGCAACAGAACTGGAGTTAGACCAGGACTAGAACCACAACAGAACTGGAGTTAGACCCGGACTAGAACCACAACAGAACTGGAGTTAGACCAGGACTAGAACCACAACAGAACTGGAGTTAGACCCGGACTAGAACCACAACAGAACTGGAGTTAGACCAGGACTAGAACCGCAACAGAACTGGAGTTAGACCAGGACTAGAACCACAACAGAACTGGAGTTAGACCCGGACTAGAACCACAACAGAACTGGAGTTAGACCAGGACTAGAACCGCAACAGAACTAGAGTTAGACCAGGACTAGAACCACAACAGAACTGGAGACCGACCCGGACTAGAACCACAACAGAACTGGAGACCGACCCGGACTAGAACCACAACAGAACTGGAGTTAAACCAGGACTAGAACCGCAACAGAACTGGAGTTAGACCCGGACTAGAACCACAACAGAACTGGAGTTAGACCAGGACTAGAACCACAACAGAACTGGAGTTAGACCCGGACTAGAACCACAACAGAACTGGAGTTAGACCCGGACTAGAACCACAACAGAACTGGAGTTAGACCCGGACTAGAACCGCAACAGAACTGGAGTTAGACCAGGACTAGAACCACAACAGAACTGGAGTTAGACCCGGACTAGAACCGCAACAGAACTGGAGTTAGACCCGGACTAGAACCACAACAGAACTGGAGTTAGACCCGGACTAGAACCGCAACAGAACTGGAGTTAGACCAGGACTAGAACCACAACAGAACTGGAGTTAGACCCGGACTAGAACCACAACAGAACTGGAGTTAGACCAGGACTAGAACCACAAGAGAACTGGAGTTAGACCAGGACTAGAACCACAACAGAACTGGAGTTAGACCAGGAATAGAACCACAACAGAACTGGAGACCGACCCGGACTAGAACCACAACAGAACTGGAGTTAGACCCGGACTAGAACCACAACAGAACTGGAGTTAGACCCGGACTAGAACCACAACAAAACTGGAGACTGACCCGGACTAGAACCACAACAGAACTGGAGTTAGACCAGGACTAGAACCACAACAGAACTGGAGTTAGACCCGGACTAGAACCACAACAGAACTGGAGTTAGACCAGGACTAGAACCACAAGAGAACTGGAGTTAGACCAGGACTAGAACCACAAGAGAACTGGAGTTAGACCAGGACTAGAACCACAACAGAACTGGAGTTAGACCAGGAATAGAACCACAACAGAACTGGAGACCGACCCGGACTAGAACCACAACAGAACTGGAGTTAGACCCGGACTAGAACCACAACAGAACTGGAGTTAGACCAGGACTAGAACCACAACAAAACTGGAGACTGACCCGGACTAGAACCACAACAGAACTGGAGTTAGACCCGGACTAGAACCACAACAGAACTGGAGTTAGACCCGGACTAGAACCACAACAAAACTGGAGACTGACCCGGACTAGAACCACAACAGAACTGGAGTTAGACCAGGACTAGAACCACAACAGAACTGGAGTTAGACCCGGACTAGAACCGCAACAGAACTGGAGTTAGACCAGGACTAGAACCGCAACAGAACTGGAGTTAGACCAGGACTAGAACCACAACAGAACTGGAGTTAGACCAGGACTAGAACCACAACAGAACTGGAGTTAGACCAGGACTAGAACCGCAACAGAACTGGAGTTAGACCAGGACTAGAACCGCAACAGAACTGGCCCTGACCTGAGTCTGCACAGATTTACAACCTGAACTTTAAATTTGAATCAAATTAAACTAAAAGTAAGAAAGATTTTTAGTTTAATTTTATTCAAAGTTTTAAAAAAATGTCCAAACACCGCCTCCTGGAGGCTGGCTAACCACTCTGCCACAAAAACACTCCACTCAGAGAGAGCAGGATCTGGGTCCGGACTCACCTGAGACTCCTGGACCGGGGCCGGATCTTGGGGGACCTCCTGCCGTCCAGGTCCGGCTCTCGGTCCACGCTGAAATGTTTGGTGAAGAAGCGGATCTCGTCTGGAGTGGGCTGGAAGGGCAGCTGGTGTAAACGCTCCTCCTGAGACGAGCAGGACTGAGGGACACAGGACTGCTTCAAATACTTACAAATACCACTGCTACTACTGCTGGTTGTACTACAGTAGTACTTTAGCAGTACTTTAGTATACTTTAGCATACTTTAGCAGTACTTAAGCAGTACTTTAGCAATACTTTAGCATACTTTAGCAGTACTTTAGCATACCTTAGCAATACTTTAGTAATACTTTAGCAATACTTTAGCAGTACTTTAGCAGTACTTTAGTAATACTTTAGCAGTACTTTAGCAGTACTTTAGCAATACTTTAACAGTACTTTAGCAGTACTTTAGTAATACTTTAGCAGTACTTTAACAGTACTTTAACAGTACTTTAACAGTACTTTAACAGTACTTTAGCAGTACTTTAACAGTACTTTAGCAGTACTTTAGTAATACTTTAGCATACTTTAGCAGTACTTTAACAGTACTTTAACAGTACTTTAGCAGTACTTTAACAGTACTTTAGCAGTACTTTAGTAATACTTTAGCAGTACTTTAGCAGTACTTTAGTAATACTTTAGCAATACTTTAGCAGTACTTTAGCAGTACTTACTGACACTGTGGAGCTGGGAGTGTTGGTGCCATATCCAGACGAAGGCAGAGAGGCCAGAGACCAGCGCCGACCATCAGACCTGGACCAGACAAAACACCATGAGACCAGGACCAGGACCAGGACCAGGACCAGGACCAGGACCAAGGCAAGAAACACACAGCTGAGGCAAAGCATGACGGAAAAAGCTGTGTCATTTTGATGAAAATGACACTAAATCCACAGACTGAGGATTTATAGACAAGACATGAGCCTGAACGCTTCAGACTCCAGAGAACTGAGGCTTCAGACTAGAGCCCGACCGATATGGATGTTTGGAGGCCGATACCGATATTAGGTAACAAAAAATACCGATACCCGATACATCGGCCAATACAGTTATACATTAGAAAAAAGTATTCTAAAGCATTTTTCTTTCTGCTCTTGTTTACATGAATATGGCGAGTTCCTTTATCAGACTAAACTTTATTTATAAAATGTTGTAGAAAGCTGCTTATTGTTGTTTATGCTGAGTGTTCTGTAGCTGCAGTGGGCATTGGTGTGGGGAGGATTATTATGGATTTTATGTATTTATTTTATGTATTTATTTTATTTAGCTTTAACTAAATTATCTTTAATTTAGCCTTGCTCTGCAGGTAGAGCATGGGGAGAACTACAAAATTAATTTGAATTTTTGTTCTGAGGTTTTATGGCAAAGAAATGAGCAAAATATTTTTATTGCCATTTTGAGCTTTTCAGGCCATGAGAAGGTTTGGGGAGTTTCCTATGAACTCCAGAGTAAGAACCAAACTGCTGGGAAACACCAGCGCCCTCTGCTGGACAAACAGCAGAAGGCCATCTTTTGCAAGTAAATAGGTCTTATTCCAGCACAAAGTAAAAATAGTACTGTTTATATTGGCAGAAATTGGCCAGATTTCAGCCGATAACCCACAATTTTCTAATTGGCTATATCGGCCAATGATATCGGCTCCACTTCAGACTCCAGAGAACTGAGTTGAAGAGAACACTGAAGAATCCGCAGCAGTGAGACTGTAGCCTCAGTCTGTACACAGAGAAAAGTGATCAGGAAGAATCCGATCACAGGACGGTGTCAGAGCTGTGTTTCAGTAAAATGTGACTCTTCATGAAGAGTCCAGGCTGAAGCTGAGCAACACAGAGACCAGGTCATGATCAGGACGGAGACGAGTCCAGTTCAGTTTGATCTCAGTGACAGACGTTTAACCACAGCCACGAGCCATGCAGAGGTCACACAGGGGTCAGAGGTCACACAGGGGTCAGAGGTGAGTTACCTGTCTGCTCTGTGTCCGTGGCTGTGGGAGAAACACACAGAGTATCAATGGCTGTGTCTGAACGTCCTCCCCAGCCCCTAATCCCTCAACCCCTCTGCAGTCCCTCACTACACAGCGACTGTAGTGCACTCAGTTTGTGACACACTGTTTTTCTCTCACCGGTGATCACGTGACTCTGACGTCTGTGTAAAAAAAGTTAGGTGAAACTCCGCTGATAAAGTTCTTCTGTGATAAACCTGACCACACTCAGATGTTTTAGTATTTATAGATAAATAATAGTCATGTGTGTGATATTTAACATGAATTATGGCTGTAATGAATAAAACAGAGTGGATTATTGCAGCTCTGTGCCTTACGTGGGGAGGCCGAACGCTGGCTAAGCTAACGGCTAAGCTAACGTTAGCATTTTACACTGCAGCGGTTTATTTAAGAGCTTTTTATTTCTGATTACGACATGACAGAAGTAAACACAGCTGGGTTGTGTACAGTTTAAAGTCCTGTCCCGCTGTTCTCCGAAGAAACTCGCAAAGCATTCTGGTCTATACTGACCTCTAGTGACCATCGCTGTCCACTACTTTTCAAAATGCATTGTGGGAAATTTTGACTGCACTATTTTTTAATCTATGAGACATTCGGACACCGCTACAGAATGGAGTGACCACTACAGAGTGCACTATAGAGGGATTAGTGAGGACGCTCGGGCACAGCCACTGTCTTTGATCTGTGTTTGTAAACAACATCAAAGCTGTTTGTAAACAAGTCTTTGAAGTCTCCTCTTTGATTTTATTTGTTTTATTTACCTGACAGATTCAAATTTAATTACGGGTGTAACGATACGTTTTTGTAACGATATGATATGTATCAATTAGAAGTGTTTTGATACGATTCAAGAATGATATTGGCTAATTTGGAACGATACGATTAAACTCCTTCGTATCGATAATCAATACAGCAACTTTTTGCCAAAAATCATAAAAGTTTCCTCTCAAATGTAGCACCGCGGCCGGGGTTGGTTATGTCCAGCAGACAGAGAGTGAAGAAAAGTTCAATATAACATTTTATTTAATTAAAAACTAAAAAATGTATCTCCAAAAAGCCATATCTGGTTTTATTTTAACATACAAATTTCTAATTTCAATATTTCCAATATTATCATTCAATACTTCATGTGTATCGATATTCACTTCCTAGAAAACGATACGATTCCATACAAGCTCATGTGTATCAATGTTGTATCATAGGAAAAAAAAAAATCACTACAGTTACTGTATCGTTACAGCGCTTTTTTTAATAAATGGACATGAATCCCCCTCAGTCTCATATTTAGGTCAGAACAGGGATTAGAGGAGTAAAAGGCTGACCTTCTCGCAGGGACGAAGGAGAAGTGCGCCGCTGTGCTGGGCGAGAAGTTCCTGGGGCTGTCCAACGGACTGGGCCCTAAACACAACACAGGAACATAACACAGAGTTACAGACTGGGCCCTAAACACAACACAGGAACATAACACAGAGTTACAGACTGGAGACTGGGCCCTAAACACAACACAGGAACATAACACAGAGTTACAGACTGGGCCCTAAACACAACACAGGAACATAACACAGAGTTACAGACTTAAAACTAAAACACACATTTACAACAAACACACAAGCAGCAAAGAACATCTTCCAACTCTAACCCTGGCTTCATAAAGGTTAAATAAAAACTCATTCTCTGGGTCTGAGCTGATGAACGGTGTTTAGGTCTTTCCTTCATCTCCTGTTGGTTCTGCTGAAGTCCTCGTTGTTGTTCAGTCCTCTGTGGGATTTTTGTCTTCCTCCTGTTTCCATTTTAACAACAGTAAAGTCCCTCTGACCCACTTTTTCTTTCACAAGTCTGTGTACAACTGGCTTCTGCTGCTGTCCCCGCTCACAGATAATTACAGAGCTGCTCACATACACAGGATTCTGGAGTTTTATGGAAAAACCGTCAAGAATCTGCCATGTTTGTTTCGAAAACAGGTGAACGCTTACATCTCATCCTTTGTTTCTCTGAGTGATTACTCTGCCTGTGATTGATTGGATGAGAGATACCAGACTAACTTCTTTGTATAGAATAGGAAAAGTCTTGCCAGGTACATCTGGCAGGTAAGACTAGGCGCTGAGAAGTGTGGCTGCTACCTCAAAAACTCTTCTGTTCTCAGTGCAATAGATCCTCAAACCTCCAGGAGATCAAGGGACTGCGGTGGAGTTTGTATCCAGAAACAGAGCCTCATCCCTGGGTAAAGTCAGGGCATAAGAGCCTTAAGGCCGGGACACACCGGGGCGATCATCGGCCTTGGGTGCGGTCGGTGACGTGAGTCTGTTTGGTGAGTTCCGCACCATCGGACGCAGTGGGACACAGTTCTGAGTGAACAGTGTGGCATCAGCGTCAGGCGTCGTGCTCAGCTCTGATTGGCTGTGTCCCGTTCACAAACCGAGCTCCAGTTTAACATCAAAATATAAGGAACTTTCTGTTCTACAGCTACTTCATTATGTTTCCACATCTGTGACGGTAATGTGCTGCAGTTAGCTTAGCTCAGCTTTAGCCTCGTGCTAATGTCCTGCAGTTAGCTTACCTTAGCTTTAGCCTAGTGCTAATGTGCTGCAGTTTGCTTACCTTAGCTTTAGCCTCGTGCTAATGTTAGCAGTTAGCTTACCTTAGCTTGTAGCCTCATGCTAATATTGGCAGTTAGCTTAGCTTAGCTTTAGCCTGGTGCAGATAAAAATATAATCCTCCTCTGAGGCAAACAGCTGCAAAAATCCAGTTGCTTTTATTCATGACTGTGATCAGAGTTTAATCTAGTGCCTATAATTATTATTGACTGATAAATACTTGAGTTAAACACGTGCGTGCTGCGGAGTTTTATTTACTAGAGTTTAAATAACCGAAGTTTAGTGACTAGCGCCGCCTGCTGTTGTAAATAGTTATTAAGTTTTGCACATGTGCACTGCTCGGTCGTGGGTCTGCAGCGCCTCTCAGTGGCGACAGAGGAGACGCCTCTGCTGACAGCGGCCGGGCGCTGGGTCGGTGCGTCCCAGGTTTTAGAGACTTCCAGACGGGACTCTAATAAGCTGCCAACACAGAAATAATGCTCATTGCCTTGGTACAGGTTTAGGTTTGGTTCCCTTCAGAGCTCCTGGAATGTTTAGGGACAGACGAGTGGGCGGAGTTACCTGTGTGCAGAGATGAGTGTGGGCGGAGTTACCTGTGTGCAGAGGTGAGTGTGGGCGGAGTTACCTGTGTGCAGAGGTGAGTGTGGGCGGGGCAGAGTGGGGGACGTGCTGGAGACGATGAGGCTCTTCCTGTTACTGCTGCGACAGCTGAGGACAGAGAGACAGGTCAGAGAGGACAGAGACACAGAGGAGACAGAGACAGAGAGGACAGAGACAGGGAGGAGACACAGAGGAGACAGACAGAGAGGACAGGGACAGGGAGGAGACACAGAGGAGACAGAGACAGGGAGGAGACACAGAGGAGACAGACAGAGAGGAGACAGAGACAGAGAGGACAGAGACAGGGAGGAGACACAGAGGAGACAGAGACAGGGAGGAGACACAGAGGAGACAGACAGAGAGGAGACAGAGACAGAGAGGACAGAGACAGGGAGGAGACACAGAGGAGACAGACAGAGAGGACAGGGACAGGGAGGAGACACAGAGGAGACAGAGACAGGGAGGAGACAGAGACAGAGAGGACAGAGACACAGGGGACACAGAGACAGTCTGCAGGGAGGGTTAAAGTGTTACAGAGAATAACGCTCCCAGTTCAAACAGTGACCCTCACACAGACACAGGCTGACAAACCCTCACTCAGAGCTGAGAGCGACCAATCAGAGCACAGCAACTCAGTCACATGACCAGGTGAGTTCATGCCAACAACAACTGTCAGCACTGGCAACATTGCTCAGGTATTACAGGTGCACTGTGGGAAACAGAGTTCACCACACGATGACTGAGCTCTCCTCAAACTTTAGTTCTCCTCTCGTTAATCACGTTACAGACTCCACTCTGACAAGACAGGCATGCTCAGGTGAGTCCAGGTGAGTCCAGGTGAGTCCAGGTGAGACCAGGTGAGTCCAGGTGAGTCCAGGTGAGACCAGGTGAGACCAGGTGAGACCAGGTTAGTCCAGGTGAGCTCAGGTGAGTCCAGGTGAGTCCAGGTGAGACCAGGTGAGACCAGGTTAGTCCAGGTGAGACCAGGTGAGTCCAGGTGAGCTCAGGTGAGCTCAGGTGAGTCCAGGTGAGTCCAGGTGAGTCCAGGTGAGCTCAGGTGAGTCCAGGTGAGTCCAGGTGAGTCCAGGTGAGTCCAGGTGAATCCAGGTGAGACCAGGTTAGTCCAGGTGAGTCCAGGTTAGCCCAGGTGAGACCAGGTGAGCTCAGGTGAGACCAGGTTAGTCCAGGTGAGCCCAGGTGAGACCAGGTGAGTCCAGGTGAGTCCAGGTTAGTCCAGGTGAGACCAGGTGAGACCAGGTGAGTCCAGGTGAGTCTAGGTGAGTCCAGGTGAGTCCAGGTAAGCTCAGGTGAGACCAGGTTAGTCCAGGTGAGACCAGGTGAGACCAGGTGAGTCCAGGTGAGTCCAGGTGAGCTCAGGTGAGTCCAGATGAGTCCAGATGAGTCCAGGTGAGCCCAGGTGAGTCCAGTTGAGACCAGGTGAGTCCAGGTGAGACCAGGTGAGACCAGGTGAGACTAGGTGAGTCCAGGTGAGACCAGGTGAGACCAGGTGAGTCCAGGTGAGTCCAGGTGAGCTCAGGTGAGACCAGGTTAGTCCAGGTGAGCTCAGGTGAGCCCAGGTGAGCCCAGGTGAGTCCAGGTGAGTCCAGGTGAGCTCAGGTGAGACCAGGTTAGTCCAGGTGAGTCCAGGTGAGTCCAGGTGAGCTCAGGTGAGTCCAGGTGAGTCCAGGTGAGCCCAGGTGAGCCCAGGTGAGTCCAGGTGAGCCCAGGTGAGTCCAGGTGAGCCCAGGTGAGTCCAGGTGAGACCAGGTGAGACTAGGTGAGTCCAGGTGAGTCCAGGTGAGACTAGGTGAGTCTAGGTGAGTCCAGGTGAGACCAGGTTAGCCCAGGTGAGCCCAGGTGAGTCCAGGTGAGCCCAGGTGGGCCCAGGTGAGTCCAGGTGAGCCCAGGTGAGTCCAGGTGAGCTCAGGTGAGCCCAGGTGAGCCCAGGTGAGTCCAGGTGAATCCAGGTGAGTCCAGGTGAGTCCAGGTGAATCCAGGTGAGTCCAGGTGAGTCCAGGTTAGTCCAGGTGAGACCAGGTGAGTCCAGGTGAGTCCAGGTGAGACCAGGTGAGTCCAGGTGAGTCTAGGTGAGTCCAGATGAGTCCAGGTGAGTCCAGGTGAGTCCAGGTGAGACCAGGTGAGTCCAGGTGAGTCCAGGTGAGTCCAGGTGAGTCCAGGTGAGTCAGGGCTTACCTCCAGAGAAAGGGGTTTCCTCTGAGGTGTGCAGGGGCAGACAGGGGCCCCTCAGAGCCGCACACAGAGGGACAGAGAGGGGCCCTCGGAGCACACGGGGCCAGGATTCTGCCAGAGCGTATCGTGAGGTTAATTTAACTTCGTCAGGTTTTCTGTGAGCATGCGACGCTCGAGCCTGGAGCTGTGTGTGAGCTTCTTTACAAATCAACTAAATATATAAAGTGTAAACTGTATTAACGAGGAAAGAGCTTTGGGAGCTGTGTCTGTGAACATCTGACCTTTGAGGACTCAGGTCTGAGTTCCTGTTTGTGCGTCTCCATCCTTTACAGAACTCATGGAGCTGATTTTAGGTGAGCGTAGATAAACTACAGAGATATTACGCACCGCACACATCTGCTTTAAATATTTTTATACTACAGACTCTGGACTTTACATTTCCTGTCGTGGTCACCACTAAGTGAATAAAAGGATTGGAGGTTTTGTTATCAGGTGAGTTCCAGGTGTTTAAAGCTCCTGTAAGCAGCAGCGCTCTGCTGGTTATAAACGGTACTACACGCTAAATCACAACAATGATCTCTTTTCTGATTGGACGATCGGTGATGCAGGTTTAGAACCAAAAAAAAAAAAAAAAAGTAAACAAAAACAACTTGGGCATTATGTAAAATATGATTTTATTGTGAATAACTCAGCTGTACCATTGTTATCAGTAAAACTAATATTAGATTTAAACATGTTCACCTCACATCTGGGACATGTAGCTCATTTTTATAAAATATAAAAAACTATTTACTACTCATAGCTAGAGCCCGACCGATATGGACTTTTTGAGGCTGAAAATACTGATATCCGATACATCGGCCGATACAGTTATACATTAGGAAAAAGTATTTAAAAGCATTTTTCTTTCTGCTCGTTTACATGAACATGGCGAGTCCCTTTATTTGTCAGACTAAACTTTATTTTTAAAATGTTGTAGAAAGCTGCTTATTGTTGTTTATGCTGAGTGTTCTGTAGCTGCAGTGGGCATTGGTGTGGGGAGGATTATTATGTATTTTATTTATTTATTTTATTTAGCTTTAAATAAATTTGTTTAGCTTGAATTTCATTTAACCTTGCTCTGCAGGTAGAGCATGGGGAGAACTACAAAATGCATTTGAATTTTTGTTCTGAGGTTTTATGGCAAAGAAATGAGCAAAATATTTTTATTGCCTTTTTGAGCTTTTCAGGCCATGAGAAGGTTTGGGGAGTTTCCTATGAACTGCAGAGTAAGAACCAAACTGGAAACACCAGCGCCCTCTGCTGGACAAATAGCAGAAGGCTATCATTTGCAAGTAAATAGGTCTTATTCCAGTACACAGCAAAAATAGTACTGTTTATATCAGCGGATATCGGCCAGATTTTGGCCGATAACCAATAATTTCCTAATGGGCTATATCGGCCGGGATCTAGTCATAGCAGCTTTAAGGCAGATGTGCTGTTGTTGGTTCCTTTTACTAATTCACAGCTGCACTTTCAACAGTTACTAATGCCACAACACTACACACACTGTAAAGAGTTTGACAAAATGGACAACAATGAAAAGATGGAAGACGATGGACAGTTTGGGAAAATCATTACAGTATTTTAATATTATGAATTATCAACTATTTATTTAAAAATATTGCAAAAATAATCTTAAAAATTAATTTCCAATACAAAAAAAGGGCGGTGTCTATGTCTTGTTTTTGTTTGTTTTTTACATGTAGTGTGTTTGTTTAGTATTAATCTTCTTTCTATTCTTATAGAATATTTTTAATAAGGAATTAATATTAAAGTTAGTGTGATATAACTGGGTTCAGACCAAAGACACAGATTTAAGGCAGAGAACAGATAAACCTTTGTGCACAGTCTGTTATCACGGTGTTTCTCTGAACATGTCTGTGTGTGTTCTTACTGCAGCCTGAGGTTCACGGCTGTGGCCCGCTCTCGTCTCCGCTTCATCTCGCTTTAATCTGAGCTAATCCTGACTTCAGTACGACTCACAGCAACAGAAACAGGCTTCTGTCCTCACCCAAACGCATTTACAAACACATTCCACAGGAAGAACAAACAGCAACAAGACAAATCCTTCACAACGTCCCGATGTTCAAGAAAAAAATCGACAAAATCAGACTTCCAGAAGGTTAAGGGACCCAGCTGCCACTTCTGTCCAGAAACAGTGCCTCTTCCCTGGGTAAAGTTTGAGACTAACCCCCAGCAGACCTCCAGAAAGTTACAGGACACGGCTTAAGTTAGAATCCAGAAAAAGAGTTCCTTCACTGGACAAGGCCTGAGCATCAACTCCCTGCAGGTCACAGCTGTTCATGCCCAGAAATAGTGCTTCTCCTTCGGGTAAAATCTCAGGAAATACCCCCATCAGACTTCCAGACAGAGGAGGGACGCCGCTGAAGGTCATACCCAGAAATAGTGCTCCATTCCTGGGTAAAGTTTAAGCTCCAACTAAAGTTTCTACCCAGAAACGGTGCTTGTTTCCTGGGTAAATCCTGACAGAGACTGCCCTTCAGACTTCCAGACTGACGAGGGACCATGGCAGAGTTTGAGCCCAGGATTAGAGCTCTGTCCCTGGGCACAGTCTGAGTCTCAGTGTCCCTATTGTCCCTGGAAGTATGTGAGACAGAGAGAGACGGCTTATCTGGGACTGAGCATAGACTCAGCCAGAGGGACAGGGGACAGACGGGGGAGGGACAGGGGAAAGGCAGGGGAGGGACAGGGGACAGACGGGGAAGGGACAGGGGAGGGACAGGGGACAGACGGGGAAGGGACAGGGGAGGGACAGGGGACAGACGGGGAAGGGACAAGGGAGGGACAGGGGAAAGGCAGGGGAGGGACAGGGGAAAAGCAGGGGAGGGACAGGGGAAAGGCAGGGGAGGGACGGGGGAAAGGCAGGGGAGGGACAGGGGAAAGGCAGGGGAGGGACAGGGGACAGACGGGGGAGGGACAGGGGAAAAGCAGGGGAGGGACAGGGGAAAGGCAGGGGAGGGACAGGGGAAAGGCAGGGGAGGGACAGGGGACAGACGGGGGAGGGACAGGGGACAGACGGGGGAGGGACAGGGGAGGGACAGGGGACAGACGGGGGAGGGACAGGGGAAAGGCAGGGGAGGGACAGGGGAGGCACATGAAGTCCAAGTACCAGCTTTAATGAACTAAAGTAAGGACTAACCCAGGACAAACCCAGGTCTAAATCCTGTGTCTGACCCGTCCTGTGTCTGACCCGTCCTGTGTCTGACCCGTCCTGTGACTGACCCGTCCTGTGTCTGACCCGTCCTGTGACTGACCCGTCCTGTGACTGACCCGTCCTGTGACTGATCCGTCCCGTGACTGACCCGTCCCGTGGCTGACCCGTCCCGTGGCTGACCCGTCCCGTGTCTGACCCGTCCCGTGACTGACCCGTCCCGTGACTGACCCGTCCCGTGACTGACCCGTCCCGTGACTGACCCGTCCCGTGTCTGACCCGTCCCGTGACTGACCCGTCCCGTGACTGACCCGTCCCGTGACTGACCCGTCCCGTGACTGACCCGTCCCGTGTCTGACCCGTCCCGTGACTGACCCGTCCTGTGACTGACCCGTCCCGTGACTGACCCGTCCCGTGACCTGTCCTCCTCCTTGTCCCAGTCCTCTCTGCTCTGAGCCGTCCCAGGACCAGCAGCTGTTTGAGTTAAACCAGATCTAAACTAAGTCCACACGAATCTGATTGAGCCGCGGGACACGAGACTCCTGTTACTGTCCCCTGACACTGATAACACAGGGGCCCGCTCTGTGTTACTGTCCCCTGACACTGATAACACAGGGGCCCGCTCTGTGTTACTGTCCCCTGACACTGATAACACAGAGGCCCGCTCTGTGTTACTGTCCCCTCACACTGATAACACAGGGGCCCGCTCTGTTAGCGTCTGCGTCTGGGAATGTCCCGCACCAAACTCGCGTGGCCTCTGACGTCAGGTTCTTCTGAAGAAGGTTTGATTGCGAGCTCAGGTCAGAGATGTTCAGGGTTGAACCTGGAGCGACAGTGACCCACCGCCGTCTTCTCTGGAGCAGAGCAGATTTAAAAAGGGCCGAGCTCTGAGGTAAAACTGTTCCCAGGTGAGGAACACAAACCCTGCTGTCCCAGGTCAGGGTTCCTCTGTGGCGCAGCCCTGTGTTTGAGTTCAGCTCTGAAGTAGGACTGAGCGATGGCTAAAAACTACACTCTATAGTTTTTAATCTATTCATAAACAGCTGTTTAAATGTAGATTTATTATTTTTATTAAGATTATTGTAGTTATATTTTTATGCTAAACATCTGCGCAAAACAACAGTGCAGCAGCAGCAGCAGTGTGCGTTACTCTCACAGTGGCATCAGGGAGGACGTCACTGTCTCAGATTACCGTACTGCACTTTCCTCCATCGTCTGGCTCAGGGTGCGACGTATACTCAGGTGTGACTTATATATTAAAATATTTCAGGTGTTGGTTATTTTCACACTGACAGCCACCAGAGGGCGCTCTAGGCTTGTGTCCCAGCATCTGCTGCACCTGTACCACTGACAATTTAAAATGTAAACATTACCACTAACAACTTAGGCTATAAAGACAACTGAGAAAGAGCGGAATAATTGGAAATGGAACTGATGCTGAGTCTGACGACAGCCACGCAGAGGAGGAAGCGGCGCTTCGTCTACCTCCGGAGTTGGCGGAGTTGTTCAGAAGCGACACCGAGGATGAAGAATTTAAAGGATTTAGCGATTAGGAGTGAGATGGTGAGTTTGGTGAACTTGTTATATTATGTTCTTTATGCTATAGTTATGTGAATAACTGTTAATATATTACGTTAACATACGAGACACCTGTTCAGTTCGTTGTTTATGCTTCATGTAGCTGAATAACCATCAATGTGTTACGTTAGCATAGCGCACACCTATTCAGCTGTTGTTCTCTGTTCTATTATTACTATAACTCGCCTTTCAACATCAAATGTCTGTTCTTGGTGTCGCATTTTGTAAAATACATTTCCCCCCAAAAACAATGCGACTTATATAAGTTTTTTTCTTCTTCATTATGCATTTTTTGGCGAGTGCGACTTATACTCCGGAGCCACTTATCGTCTGGAAAATACGGTACTCCGTCTCTGTTTCTAGAGGTCAGGTTGTTATCATGTGTACAAAGCCTGTTAAACAATGGTACAAGCTCCAGAGCAGGTTTACAAAAGTCATTATGTCTTCTTAGAGATTATATTCAGACACAAAAATAAGGAGATGTTAACTTTTTAACTGTGACCACGCCCCACGCCCGCAGGTGTTCATCAGCTGATAAAATTCAGAGGTAAAATGACTCATTTTTCTGTGATGATCAGTATTTACGCTGCTCTGGAGCTGCAGTAGCGTTAGCCACAACACTCAGAGAACAATTTTACAATTTTGGCTATTTTTGACATCATTCATAATAAAAAATACATATTAATCTGATTAATTAAATCTAAAGCCCAGCTCTACACAGAATATAACAGATTAAAATCCAAACCAAAAAATATCATGGGCTCCAGGAGAACTAGGGGCTGACGCTCAGGCTGTGCCCAGGAGAGGAGCTCTGTTCCTGGGCACAGATGTCAGCGGGGGTCCCTGAAACTGCTGGAGGTCTGGACTCTGGACTCCAACGCCCCAGCCCCAGTCCAGAACAATACGCTGGGCAGATCCTGGTTTAGTGAAGAGGCTTTGGATAAAAATAGAAACATACTCAGCTGTTCTCTCTGCGTCTGCGAGCCCAGTGACCTCTGACCTTTCACCCCCACACAGCAGCAGCAGCACAGAGGTTATTATTCATTTTAATTCTGGAACTAGTTTCTTAACACCTGGAGTCAAAGGTGACACTTTTCAGAAAAACAGTATCTAGAAAAATAAACTTCAAAGCATCCAGACCTCCAGAGAGACCAGGGGGCGACGCTGAGACTGTGCCCAGGAAAGAAGCACCGTTCCTGGGTAGAAATGTCAGCAGGGTCCCTTAAACCTCCTGGAAGTCTGAGACCAAACTGTTTGCTCTTTACATCATTCATCCATTCACTCTCAGACATTCACAGCAGTGTTACAACCTCTGGAGGGTGAGGAGTGCCTTGCTTAAGGACACACAGCAGCAGTATGACCTGAAGGGGAGCGGGGATTGAACCAGCAACCTCCTGTAACTCCTGAGACACTGAAGCAGAGCAGCAGCTTCGGTTTCTGTGAGGGTCACAGTTTCATACAGAAGTGTGGTCAGACAGAGAGCATGCTGGGAAGTCAGAGAGGCAGAGAGCATGCTGGGAAGTCAGAGAGGCAGAGAGGATTGTGGGAAAGGGAAGGGAGACTGAGGGATACTCACAAACTTCCGCGTCGTGGTAAACTCAGCTCCTTCTGAAACACAGAGAGAGAAACAGAGTCAGGCCGAGTCCAGGCTGAACCGAGACCAAGACCGGGCCGAGTCCAGGCTGAACCGAGACCAAGACCGGGCCGAGTCCAGGCTGAACCGAGACCAAGACCGGGCCGAGTCCAGGCTGAACCGAGACCAAGACCGGGCCGAGTCCAGGCTGAACCGAGACCAAGACCAGGCCGAGTCCAGGCTGAACCGAGACCAAGACCGGGCCGAGTCCAGGCTAAACCGAGACCAAGACCGGGCCGAGTCCAGGCTGAACCGAGACCACCGAGACCAAGACCGGGCCGAGTCTAGGCTGAACCGAGACCAAGACCGGGCCGAGTCCAGGCTGAACTGAGACCAAGACCGGGCCGAGTCCAGGCTGAACCGAGACCAAGACCGGGCTGAGTCCAGGCTGAACCGAGACCAAGACCGGGCCGAGTCCAGGCTGAACCGAGACCAAGACCGGGCCGAGTCCAGGCTGAACCGAGACCAAGACCAGGCCTAGACTTTCAGGGTTCGAGACCAAGACTTTTAATGACTGGAGCTGAGTTAAGACCAAAACCAAGGCAAATCCAGGTAGAGACCAAGTCCTGTGAAACTAAAACCAAATCAAAAGCTTGAAAAAATGTGGTTGAAACACAAAAATACTCGAGCTGTAATGTTTTTGCAGCGACACTGTGACTGAGGAGCTCTGTTCCTGCTGCCGTTGTTCTGCAGCCTCAACCAGAAACTTAACTGAAATCTAATAAAAAGCTCTCTGCTGCAGACTGGGCCCCGCGTCTCCTGGATCTGGTTTGGAGCTGAACGAGCCTCTAATGGAGTCAGGATTAAATTAGCCTCGCTCTTATCTGAGGACCTGACAGAGGACAGGCCTAATCTCATATCCTCCTCACTGTCCCACAGAATCCAGTTACTGCGTTAGAGGACGGCAGACTCCCAGAGAACAGAAGGTGAACCAACAGTGCACAAAGACTTTCTCAGAGTTCTTCTTCTTTGTCTGTGGTGTCTGAGGTTATACGACAGAAGTAAAAGTCTCCCTCATTTTCTTCACTGAGTTTTCAAAAAATCCATTTATTAAAAGTTCAGCGGCCATAAAACAAATAAATTTGTTATAAACGCATATCTGAAACTCGTCAAAAGGCAAAGTTACAAACACATTTTGCTGAATTTTTAGGTTTTAGTTTGTCATTTTGATAGAAATGAATTGTGTTCTGTTTATTTTATTGAATATGAGACAGTGCACATTAACCAACATGTGTTCATCAGTCCAGCTGTAAATGTGCCAGAGTTAGCCAAACAGGCTAACGTTCATCTGTAGTCCCATTGGCTGACGGCAAAGAAAAGGACAAATAACAGGCACAGAAACAATCAGGACATTACAGAGGACACAACCCATTTCTCATTTTTACCCCTCGCCTTCCCCTCAGACCTTAAACAGAAGGGTTAGGGCTGAATTATCGGCCGATCACCGATCGCGGCCGATCGATCGGAGCACCCTTAGAATTTAGCAGCCTCCTCTGCGAGACGATCGAGTTCTTGTGTTTAAATTTAACTGAATGAAGCATTTTACAGACAAGTATAATGTCTGAATAATTAATAATGTTTTCCCAACTTAAAAAATTATATTTGTGATGATAAGAGTTCGACTTTTTGTCCAGTGTTTTTATTCTCCTTATGTTCAATAATAGTTTGTCCTGTAGCATAAAGAAGATCAGAGAAAATTTAATGTCAGTGCATGAAGAAAAATGGCTGAATGGAACAATGACTAAACCAAAGCTGCGGACATATATTCAAATAAAAAATTCATTCAGGACAGAATTTTATGTCCGTGCAGGAATCAGAGGTCTGTGATTGCTCAGCTGCCTCAGAAACCGGGAGATTTCACCAAACTTCAGGAGAAGAGCGACTCTGTGGGCTGTGTGAAAGGCAAACTCATTTTGTTTTGTTTTGTCCTTTTTATGATGAATTTAGAATCCCTTTGTTAAACGAGATGTTTGTCCAAAAACCTGAGATGTTCTGGAGCTCTGATGGTGAGAAGATGAAATGGTTGTTTTTTAATTTTAATGTGAATAAATTGGGTACATTTGTTTGTAAAGCCTGGAGAAAACGGCAGTCGTGTTTATTTAGATGAAATTGTTTGAATCGTATATTTTTGTGTTTATATACTGTGCAAACTCTGGCAACTAGGCTTTTGTTTAGTTGATGGTGTCTTAAGCCCAGGTAAAGGCTGGGCATGTTTGAATGCAAGACACAACAATAAATTCATTCATTCATTGATTGTCTGGGTCCAGCTCGTCAGACAGTAATTCATGTGAGAAAGAACTGTGGCACTTAAGAATAAAGAAGTGTCTGTTGTCAGATTATTGTGAATACTTTTAATTGTTCTTGTTTGTTTGTTTAGAAAAGAAAAGGCGTATATGTACAGTGCAGCGCAAAATTATTCATATCCCTGGCAAATTCTGACTAAAGCCCTGCTCACACAGGATAAGCATTTACCCCTGGACCTCTGTAATTCGTGAATTACCCCTGATGTCAGTGTTTTTAGTCGGGCGTTCACTCGGGACAAACGATGTCTGTAATTTACTCAGTTTTATGAACTTTATTCCAGATCTGACGAATTGAAAATCACACAGATTTAGAATAAAAATCCCAGATTTTGTTTATGTTTCCAGCTCTACTTAATCCTAAACTTCTGTCTTTTGTTGATTTCCTGTCGTGACAAAAACAAACTTTACCTCAGGCCACGACGCAGCTCATCCATGATCTGTGGACATTTCTCTCTTTATTCATCCATTCACTGTGATTCGTCTCTGGAGCTAACTTTAGCACTGAAAGCGTCCAAAACAGCCCCATGTTGCTCCAAAAACTGAGTCTAACGTTGCCATGACGACGGGAGGTTTGTTTACTCTTTTTTTTACTTTTTACTCTGAGAAAAAAAGGAATGGTTTCAGAGTAAAACCAAAAGAGATGTTTTATTCATAAGATAAATGTTAAGTTTAAATCCAGAGGTAAAATGCAGCGTTAAAAACATTTTGGAACAGTTAACAACTTTAGGAAACAATCTGCGACAAAATCAGCCTGAATCACAGACGACGTCGGTGATTTTTACAAACGACTGGAGGTAAAACTGATCCTGTGCGAACAGAGCTTTAAAGTTACTTTTATTCAACCAAGTTTTGTTGTTCTTTTTTTTACCGAAAATGGCACAGGCTTCTCTCAAAACATAAAGAGGTATCATTGTGGAAAAAATATTTCTCAGCTTTTTTTTTTTTTTTACATTTTAACAAAAAGTGGCATGTTGGTTGAATGAAAGTAAGTACATATGTGTATGTGTATATTAAGGGTGCTCTGATTGATCGGCCGATCATGGCTAAAAATAGAGTGATCGGTGATCGGTAAAATGGGCCGATCAAATTACAACAAACACGCGAGGCTCTCACATTTCCTGTCCTGCAGCTCTGGTTTGATTAAACAGCAGTAGCGTTATTCTAGCAGTGTTTGTAAGTTAAGCCCTGGTTATAACGAACACAAACCTGCCCTGGAGCTGCTGCTTTGTGTCCCCGCTGTGTCCCCGCTGTGTCCTCGCTGTGTCCTCGCTGTGTCCCCGCCTGCTCCTGGAGCGCACAGGACAGAACCGAGGCGCAGCAGTGTATTTGCAAACGCCAACGCAAATAGAGCTACAGCTAACCCGCTAACAGTTACGTTAAAAGCATTAAGAAAGTTCAGAGTCTGCCTGTGTCTTGTTACGCAGAGAAAACTGCATTTTGTGGCTTAAACCTCACCAAATGGCTGCTGATGGAAAGAGAAAGTAAAAAGCAGCCCATGTGTCCCCCGTGAGTCTGAGAGGAGCAGCTTTTCTCTTGTGCACGTTTTCTTCATTCAGACGTTGTCAGACCTGGCAGCAGGAGCTGTCTGCTCTTTACTCCTCTGTGTTTCAACCTGGTTTGGCTGCGCGTTACGCAGACGCAGGCGCTGCAGCCGCAGACTCGCACTAAAGGCACCGATTAAGAAGAACAGCTGATTTTTACATCAGCGGAGCATTCAAACACAGCCACACAGACACTGGGCACACATTAAAGGCCGATAATGCAACAAAACCTCTTCTAAAACAAAAATAAGTAGAATTTTGTTGAACTTTTATATTTACAAAGGCTACAGTATTTTTCAAATGGAACTAATAATAGCCTGCATACATTACATTACTACATTGAAGACCACGTGATCGGTATCGGCCATGATCGGTATCGGCCGATCACAGCAAAGGCTGATCGGTGATCGGCCTCAAAAATCCTGATCGGAGCACCCTTAATTTTATGTTTTCAATTAAAAACTGATGATCATGGCTGTGATTCATCCTTAGATTTAGATTTTAATGTAATAAGACAGTGAGGGATTTAATATAAAATCTTTCATTGCAAGGGTTTTTTATACAATAATAACTGTAATAATTTAAACAGAGGCAAGCTGCTAATTTGTTCTAAGTTTGAAACAACTGAAAACGTCCAGTTACTGCAGCTCCAGTGATGAGCAGGAGAACTCCTGCTTCTACAGAGCTGAGCTGTCTCCTCACTCAGCCTGGACCTACTTCTCTCATTTTTCAAACTACTGACAGTAAAATCTCCTGTTTTTAACCTCCGCGCTGATCACGAAGCTTTTTCAAGAGACACAGCACTGAAGCGTGTCACGTGATGCACCGCAGCTGTGCGCTCCTTTACTGCAGAACACAGCATGCGCGCCCCGTTAGCTCTGGCGGCGTTTCCGCGGGGTAAGGATGGTGAAATATAAATGAATAGTTTTGCTCGTTTGTCCGATGGTTTAATTGCGTGAAACGATTGGATGGACTGCCTTTTTTCCACAGCACAGCAAATGCTAACATTAGCTTAGCTCCTCTTTTAGCACTGTTGCTGCAGTTGTTGATGTCCATGTTTTAAATGCTTTTTTGTTTGTATTTAAATGCGTAGTAGCTTTTATGTGGTTATTCCTCTAAACTCCACTGTTGTTGTCTGTTGCTCAGGCTGTAACAGGAGGGCAGTGTGTGTCCCTCAGATGCTCCGTAATCAGATCGAATAAAAGTGCTCTAAGCCTATCACCAAGCTCGAACCTATTCTTTATCCAATTTCAGTTTTAAATTCAATTTTTGGCACAGCCCTATGCTCAGCAGTCTCTGAGCTTGCAGCCATGCGGAGGCGATAACGTCATCGACGAGAAGACGGTCGAGCGCAAATCTCTACCATACGCCAAATTTATATCATTTCTACCGTCAAGCGCATGTACCGCGCAGCCCTAGTATCTCAGAGCTTCTTTACTAAACTACAACACTGCGGTTATCACGGTCGCTTGTGCCCCCTGGTGGTTGGATTGATAACAGCGACAATAATGAGGTCACCTGTGCGTTCTCTCGGTCGGCGCGCTGTTTACTTCCTGAGCAATGTTTTCACACAGCGGCAAACAAACAAGCTAAACCAACAAACAACCGTCCTCTAACGAGTTCTCAGACAGCGTTGTTGAACTATGGCCCATGCACTGAAACCCACAAACAAACAAACAGGAAATGCTACTGGGCCTAAACTGATTTAAAAAAGATGATGAATGGGAGAACAACACAGCTCTGTGACATCTGGACAGATTATTTTTCTCTCTGAAGTCTCCTATGGCTGAGTTAAAACCAACAGGACACAGGGGCTAAAGCTAACGACTAGCATGGTTGTGTAGCTATAATGTGCGGATGTGTACTGCTGTCGATGTTTGAAATGACCGAACCAGTGCGTCAATTTATTGATTTAATCGTATTAATTTCATTTGATGCATCGATTAATTTGATCACAACAAAAATATTACGACGACACAGAAGCAGCAACGCGCCTCGGGTCGAGCGTAAAAGAAGACACATTTCTGTTTCCTGTGAGCGACAAACGAACGAGCTAAAGCAACGAGCGACCAAAGACACATCGCTAAATGAACAATTCCACTTCAAATCGTCACCAGACGGCAACAGAGACAAAACTGAAGTTGTGTGCGGTCTGTGCAAGGCTGAGTTCAGTTAGCACCGCAGTAACAAAGTAAAGTTGAGTTCTGTAAGGCACCAGGTTTAAGGTTACACAGTTCATAGTATTTACACTGAACCACAGCACTTGTTATTAATTGAAGAATTAAACTTTGTATTTTTGTTAAAGTTCTAAAAGAGCTTTTTTAGGAAAGTTTTGTGTATTTGTTGGTTGAACCTTATTTAGGCAAACTCTGTCAATGAAGTTACAGCTCTCAAAGACAGATTCATTTATTTTCTTTGCAAGTTTTGTTTGCATTGCACAAGTTTACAGTAAACTATGTTCAAAATAAACTTTCTACATTTACAATTTTGTGTTTGTACGTGAAATAACTGGTAGTTATTAATCGTGATTAATGGAGATAAATCTTTTTCAGATTTACAATTAATTAGTTAATTTTTTTGTATTGATTTCCGTCCCTAAAAAAACATTATTTAAAGTTCTGTGTGATGAAAAGCTGCGAGTGTACAAAGCGGTGTTCACAGAGCCGCTGGGTTCCCTGGATCCCCAATCTTTTGGAGCTATTTTCCTCATCTCTGTGGCTCTGTTGCCAGTAAAAACTTTAAATGAGGTTGCTGTGCTGTGTGTGATGCAGCAGCGCCGCCGCTTTCCTCTGGGCCGCGAAGTTTTCCCTTCACAGTCGTTGCTAGAGCTGTGCCAAAAATTGAATTTAAAGTTGAATCATGATAAAAAACGGGGTCGATCTCGGTGATAAGCTTAGAGCTCTTTTATTGGATCTGGACAAGTCTACAGAGAGCGCCACAGAGGAGGGAAAGGCGCACTTAGCCTGTGTTTCTGGTTACAGCCTGAGCAAGAGACATGGAGCAGAGTTTAGAGGAATAACCAACTAAAAGGTTCTACACATTTAAATACAAAGAAAAAAAAAGCATAACAAAACAACCAGTGAGTGCAGCAACTCTGTCTGCAGCAAGAGTGCTAATAAGGGAGCTAAGCTAACGTTAGCATTTGCTGTGCTGCACAAAAACAACAGTCCATAATCATTTTACTGCAATTAATCCATGAGACAAACAAAACTATCCATAAATATTTCACCGTCCTAACCCCGCGCACACGCCCCAGGGCTTTGGAAACGGGGCGCGCCTGCAGCGGTTCCTAGCTCTGGACTTTCACAGCAAGGACCTGGATGATTTCAGTCGTTTTAAAACTCACAACATATCAGCCTCTTTCATTTGTTTAAATCATTACAGTTACTATTGTATAAAAACTAAAACTGGCAATGAAACCCCCACTCTCCTGTTACAATAAAATTTAAATCTAAAGATGAATCAAAGCCATGATTATTAGTTTTTAATTGTAAACATAAAATCAAATAAAAATTGAGAAATGGGAAAAAAATCGTGATACATTTTGTTGCCATGTCGCCCAGCCCTAGTCGTTGCTGAGACAAAGCATGGAGTGAGTTCTGACTTTCCGAACGTTCGACCCTGAGAACCCCTGGACTGCGTACCACTGGTGGGACTTGTACCACAGTTTGACAACCACTGCAAGGATCCATCCACCTGCAGCAGAGAGCGCAGCTGCAGAGGACGGCGAGGGGTTTGGTCCTGGATCTATTTTCACAGCAGAATCTGGAGCAGCCTCGGTCTCAGGGGGAATCTCAGAGTGACTCAGCTCCACTTCTCTGCAGAGCTGAGAGGGCGGAGCCAGCACCGGAGGAGTAACCAATCAGAGAAACGAAGGACGCGATGTAAACAAAGTGCTGACTCGTATTAACAGAGACATGCGTTTGCCATAAAAACTCCAGAATCCTGTGGATGTGAGCAGCTCTGTAATTATCTGTGAGCGGGGACAGCAGCAGAAGCCAGTTGTACAAAGACTTGTGAAAGAAAAAGTGGGTTTGTTTGAATGTGGTGGACGTCAGAGGGACTTTACTGTTGTTAAAATGGAAACAGGACCAAGACAAAAATCCCACAGAGGACTGAACAACAACGAGGACTTCAGCAGAACCAACAGGAGACCAAGGAAAGACCTAAACACTGTTCATCAGAGGAGACGCCTTTGTTTAAAAACATCAAACACTGAAACCAGCTCCAGAGGCTGAAGATCATTTTCTCAATAATCAACTGTGCCAACATCAGACGAACGAACGCTGTGTCTTTTAGGAAGTAGCTTGGTGAGCAGTTTAACTATGAATTATTGTTAATCTTTGTATTTTCCAGACTATAACTCTCACTTTCCTCCATCGTCTGGCTCAGGTGAGACTTATATATTAAAATATTTCAGGTGTTGGTTATTTTCACACTGACAGCCACCAGAGGGCGCTCTAGGCTTGTGTACCAGCATCTGCTGCACCTGTACCACTGACAATTTAAAATGTAAACATTACCACTAACAACTTAGGCTATAAAGACAACTGAGAAAGAGCGGAATAATTGGAAATGGAACTGATGCTGAGTCTGACGACAGCCACGCAGAGGAGGAAGCGGCGCTTCGTCTACCTCCGGAGTTGGCGGAGTTGTTCAGAAGCGACACCGAGGATGAAGAATTTAAAGGATTTAGCGATTAGGAGTGAGATGGTGAGTTTGGTGAACTTGTTATATTATGTTCTTTATGCTATAGTTATGTGAATAACTGTTAATATATTACGTTAACATACGAGACACCTATTCAGTTCGTTGTTTATGCTTCATGTAGCTGAATAACCATCAATGTGTTACGTTAGCATAGCGCACACCTATTCAGCTGTTGTTCTCTATTCTATTATTACTATAACTCGCCTCTCAACATGAAATGTCTGTTCTTGGTGTCGGAGTTTGTAAAATAAATTTCCCCAAAAAACTTATAGTCCAGTGCCACTTATATACGTTTTTTTCTTCTTCATTATGCATCATCGCGAGTGCCACTTATACTCCGGAGCCACTTGTAGTCCAGAAAATGCGGTACTCTGAAATGTTTTATTGTTGTGTTCTTCTGCTGCAGACAGAAAGTCTAAATCTGGTACAAAGTGAAATGAATGTATTTGTACAGGGTTCCTGACAGATGAAGAACAAAGTAAACCTGCGTGAGTTCCAGTGCCATGGAAAGAAGTTTAGTCCCAGCCCGGAGTCTCACCTGCAGCCCCCTCCTCCTCAGGATACTGGAGTCATCCATCTCCAACTCTGCTCCTTCAAAACCTCCTCAAGAACTCTCCTCAAAAACCTGCACTGATCCACAGAAATCCACAGAACTCTGCTGAGAATCCACCGGAGTCATGGCTCCCAACGAGTCCAGACCAACTCCAGTCACAGCGGCTCAGGTCTGAGTCTGGTTCTGCCGGAGTCTGAGGGCTTCATGCAGTCCCAGACCAGGTCTGGACTCGGTCAGATCCACCGCAGTCAAGTGAAGCGAGTCCCTTTAGACTTAAACCAGGACAAAACCAGATTTCCTCTACAGACGCAGCTCTGCAGAAACATCTGAAGTCAGAGCTTTCCTACTCAATCTGGAAACTCTTAGGTTCTCAGATCAGGTCCAGGTCCAGGTCCAGGTCCAGGTCCAGGTCTACAGCAGCAGTGTATCTGGATTAAACTCCGGTCCTAAACCAGTCCTGCTGAGTCTGAGGTTAATGGGATTGGCTCATGAATAATTAATGAGGCCACTGCCTTTTAGGGAACAAAATGCAAATGAAAGAAACACTCGAGTCTAAATCTGAAGACTGCGTTCTTAACTCGCAGCTCCTGTTCCTGAACATTTAATAACAAAGCTTTAATCAAAATCAAACTGCAGCACTTCCATTTTCGATCGAAGAAAGTGAAAAAAACGCGACGAGAACAAACCGAGCTGAACTCCGAGGATTTTCTGCTCCGACTGAAGCCGAGAGAATCCTGGACAGCGTCGAATAAAACTCGGAGTTTTCCTTGGCTCTGGAACAAAAGATGAATGAACCAAGAGTTTCTATGGAAACAGCTCCAGCCGAGAGAACTGGACCTGCCACACTCTGTTTATACTGCAATACTACTGCGAATATTACTGCAATACTACTGTAGTACTACTGCAATACTACTGCCCCATAATACTGCTTTACAATACTCACATTCCTACAGTATAAACATGTATAATACTCAATTCTACTGCGAATATTACTGCAATACTACTGCATTTACCACTCTCCCATAACACTTTAACTTAGACTGTATTTATGTACTGATACTGCGCCCAAGAAAACTGCAATACTACTGCCCCATAATACTTTAATTACTGACTACTACAACAGTACAATATAATACTGCAATACTGTCTACAAAACTCACATTTATACTCTGTTTATGTACTGATACTACACCAAAGTACTACTGAAATACTACTGCGTACATGTATTTATCTGTAGCTGTTTCTATGGAAACAGCTCCATCTGAGAAAACTGGAACCACTCTGTTTACACACAGTACTGCAATCCTCAATACTACTGCATGTACTACTGCAATACTACTGCATGTACTACTGCAATACTACTGCATGTACTACTGCAATACTACTGCATGTACTACTGCAATACTACTGCTCCGTACTCACATAAATGCTCCTGGTTTAGTCCTGGTTTAGTCCTGGATTAGTCCTGGATTAGTCCTGGATTAGACCTGGTTTAGTCCTGGTTTAGTCCTGGTTTAGTCCTGGATTAGTCCTGGATTAGTCCTGGATTAGTCCTGGATTAGACCTGGTTTAGTCCTGGTTTAGTCCTGGTTTAGTCCTGGATTAGTCCTGGTTTAGTCCTGGTTTAGACCTGGTTTAGTCCTGGTTTAGACCTGGTTTAGTCCTGGATTAGTCCTGTTTTAGTCCTGGATTAGTCCTGGATTAGTCCTGGTTTAGACCTGGTTTAGTCCTGGTTTAGACCTGGTTTAGACCTGGTTTAGTCCTGGTTTAGTCCTGGTTTAGTCCTGGTTTAGACCTGGTTTAGACCTGGTTTAGTCCTGGATTAGTCCTGGATTAGTCCTGGTTTAGACCTGGTTTAGTCCTGGTTTAGTCCTGGTTTAGTCCTGGATTAGTCCTGGTTTAGTCCTGGTTTAGTCCTGGTTTAGACCTGGTTTAGACCTGGTTTAGTCCTGGATTAGTCCTGGATTAGTCCTGGATTAGTCCTGGTTTAGACCTGGTTTAGACCTGGTTTAGACCTGGTTTAGTCCTGGTTTAGTCCTGGTTTAGTCCCGGTTTAGTCCCGGTTTAGTCCCGGTTCAGTCCCGGTTTAGACCTGGTTTAGTCCTGGTTTAGTCCTGGTTTAGTCCTGGTTTAGTCCTGGTTTAGTCCTGGTTTAGACCTGGTTTAGTCCTGGTTTAGACCTGGTTTGGTCCTGGTTTAGACCTGGTTTGGTCCTGGTTTAGTCCTGGTTTAGTCCTGGTTTAGACCTGGTTTAGTCCTGGTTTAGACCTGGTTTGGTCCTGGTTTAGACCTGGTTTAGTCCTGGTTCAGTCCCGGTTTAGACCTGGTTTAGACCTGGTTTAGACCTGGTTTAGTCCTGGTTTAGTCCTGGTTTAGTCCTAGTTTAGTCCTGGTTTAGTCCTGGTTTAGTCCTGGTTTAGACCTGGTTTAGTCCTGGTTTAGACCTGGTTTGGTCCTGGTTTAGACCTGGTTTGGTCCTGGTTTAGTCCTGGTTTAGACCTGGTTTAGTCCTGGTTTAGACCTGGTTTAGTCCTGGTTTAGACCTGGTTTGGTCCTGGTTTAGTCCTGGTTTAGTCCTGGTTTAGACCTGGTTTGGTCCTGGTTTAGACCTGGTTTAGTCCTGGTTTAGTCCTGGTTTAGTCCCGGTTTAGTCCCGGTTCAGTCCCGGTTTAGACCTGGTTTAGTCCTGGTTTAGTCCTGGTTTAGTCCTGGTTTAGTCCTGGTTTAGTCCTGGTTTAGACCTGGTTTAGTCCTGGTTTAGACCTGGTTTGGTCCTGGTTTAGACCTGGTTTGGTCCTGGTTTAGTCCTGGTTTAGTCCTGGTTTAGACCTGGTTTAGTCCTGGTTTAGACCTGGTTTGGTCCTGGTTTAGACCTGGTTTGGTCCTGGTTTAGTCCTGGTTTAGTCCTGGTTTAGACCTGGTTTAGTCCTGGTTTAGACCTGGTTTAGACCTGGTTTAGTCCTGGTTTAGTCCTGGTTTAGACCTGGTTTGGTCCTGGTTTAGACCTGGTTTGGTCCTGGTTTAGACCTGGTTTGGTCCTGGTTTAGACCTGGTTTGGTCCTGGTTTAGACCTGGTTTGGTCCTGGTTTAGACCTGGTTTGGTCCCATTAAAACAGCGTCAGGTCCATTGATAAATCCGCTGAAATCGAGTCCATTGGTTCCATTTGTTGAGGTTAAATCCTTGAGGCTGCGTCACAAAGACACAGGACTCCTCTGGTCCCTCGTAGTCCGGGTCTAGTCCTGGTCTAGTCCTGGTCTAGACCTGGTCTAGACCTGGTTCAGACCGGCTCCAGCTCAGGTCTGGTCCTGGTTTAGCAGGTTCAGTCTGCTCTTGTGTGGTTTCCTTTCTGTTGTTCCTCTTTCAGACGTGCGCAGCTCTCGTGCACGCGCCTCTGTGTGTCACCGGAGAGCAGCAGCCGGCCAATCAGAGCGCGGCACTGGGGAGGGGGGCGGGTCAGCCAATCAGAGCGCGGCACTGGGGAAGGGGGCGGGTCAGCCAATCACAGCGCAGCACACAGCCGTGAATGGGAGCAGGCCCCGCCCTCTTTTATCTGCATTCATCCTTCACACAGACCTGGTTTAGTCCTGGTTTAGTCCTGGTTTAGTCCTGGTTTAGTCCTGGTTTAGTCCTGGTTTAGTCCTGGTTTAGACCTGGTTTAGACCTGGTTTAGTCCTGGTTTAGACCTGGTTTAGACCTGGTTTAGTCCTGGTTTAGTCCTGGTTTAGACCTGGTTTAGTCCTGGTTTAGTCCTGGTTTAGACCTGGTTTAGTCCTGGTTTAGTCCTGGTTTAGTCCTGGTTTAGTCCTGGTTTAGACCTGGTTTAGTCCTGGTTTAGACCTGGTTTAGACCTGGTTTAGTCCTGGTTTAGTCCTGGTTTAGTCCTGGTTTAGACCTGGTTTAGTCCTGGTTCAGACCTGGTTTAGTCCTGGTTTAGACCTGGTTTAGTCCTGGTTCAGACCTGGTTTCAGACCTGGTTTAGTCCTGGTTTAGACCTGGTTTAGACCTGGTTTAGACCTGGTTTAGTCCTGGTTTAGACCTGGTTTCGTCCTGGTTTAGACCTGGTTTAGACCTGGTTTAGACCTGGTTTAGTCCTGGTTTAGACCTGGTTTAGTCCTGGTTTAGACCTGGTTTAGACCTGGTTTAGACCTGGTTTAGTCCTGGTTTAGACCTGGTTTAGACCTGGTTTAGACCTGGTTTAGTCCTGGTTTAGACCTGGTTTAGTCCTGGTTTAGTCCTGGTTTAGTCCTGGTTTAGACCTGGTTTAGACCTGGTTTAGACCTGGTTTAGTCCTGGTTTAGACCTGGTTTAGACCTGGTTTAGTCCTGGTTTAGTCCTGGTTTAGTCCTGGTTTAGACCTGGTTTAGTCCTGGTTCAGACCTGGTTTAGACCTGGTTTAGTCCTGGTTCAGACCTGGTTTAGACCTGGTTTAGTCCTGGTTTAGACCTGGTTTAGACCTGGTTTAGACCTGGTTTAGTCCTGGTTTAGTCCTGGTTTAGTCCTGGTTTAGTCCTGGTTTAGACCTGGTTTAGTCCTGGTTTAGACCTGGTTTAGACCTGGTTTAGACCTGGTTTAGACCTGGTTTAGACCTGGTTTAGTCCTGGTTTAGACCTGGTTTAGACCTGGTTTAGACCTGGTTTAGACCTGGTTTAGACCCAGTCCTCTGCAGGTCTGTCTCAGAGAACACACCTGTTCTCAGGTATGCCTGAGTCATGTGACCAGAGCTGGTTCAGGTCAGACCAGTCCTGATCCTGGCTCTGATCCTGGCTCTGATCCACACTCGACCTTTGACCCTGAGCTGAGACTCAGAGGTAAACAAACATCTGTATAACATCATAATATAAACATATTTAACTTATATTTAAGCAGAAACGTTGTATTTAGGATAAAAATGTGCCACGCCTAGAACAGAAATGTGTTTAACCATTAACATGAAAATAAAACTGAAATATGAACTCAAACAGCAGCAGAATAAAAACTATCCTCGCTTCATTATCAGATGTTGTAGATACAGAGACTGCAGATTTGTGCTGAGAGTCGATGTTTATCATGGACTGAAAATATAATTAGTTCATGAGTTGTACTGATATAATGTTTTAATGTTTTAATGTTTTAATGTTATAAAAGAAAAAATAGCATCAGTTTATTTGATGCATTACTTTTTCCTGGAATATAACGAGTTTTATGAAAGTTGCTGTAATCAGAGATGAAAATCTTTATTCTTTCTCCATTTGTTTTAATCCATGTTTATTGGGAAAATGTTAAAGTCAGAAAGACGCATCTCACTTTTTTGCCATTTTAAAAAAGTTTAAAAAACAATTTCCAACTAAAACAAAAAGAGTTTCTAAATTTTATATCAGAAAAATATCAAATGTTGTGTTTGCTGATTACATTTTGGTGATATTTGTTTTGGCTCTCCACTAAAATCTGTAAAATGGCACTGACGCCTTTGATTCCAAGCTCAGATGTTTATACAAAAGAGCCTGTGTTAAACTGTGCTGCCCCCTGGTGGACACACAGAGAACTGAGACCTGTGTAGGACTGTGCTGCCCCCTGGTGGACACACAGAGAACTGACCCTGTGTAGGACTGTGCTGCCCCCTGGTGGACACACAGAGAACTGAGACCTGTGTAGGACTGTGCTGCCCCCTGGTGGACACACAGAGAACTGACCCTGTGTAGGACTGTGCTGCCCCCTGGTGGACACACAGAGAACTGAGACCTGTGTTAGACTGTGCTGCCCCCTGGTGGACACACAGAGAACTGAGACCTGTGTAGGACTGTGCTGCCCCCTGGTGGACACACAGAGAACTGAGACCTGTGTAGGACTGTGCTGCCCCCTGGTGGACACACAGAGAACTGAGACCTGTGTTAGACTGTGCTGCCCCCTGGTGGACACACAGAGAACTGAGACCAGTGTAGGACTGTGCTGCCCCCTGGTGGACACACAGAGAACTGAGACCTGTGTTAGACTGTGCATGAACATGAAAATAAAGCGCAGGCTAAACTTCTGTGGACTCGCAGACGTCCAGGCAGAGTCAAAACTAACTTGAACAAACTTGTGTCAGGGCCATCTCAGTTTTATTTCTCTGTGAACGACTGTAACCTTTCAGTGCTTTATGTTTCTCTAAACCTTTATAAGAAAAGTTAATGTCATTTCCGGATTATTGCGTGCACCTGAATATAATCGCACCAACTAAATTTAAAAAGAAAATAAAAGTACATCTATGGCCCGCACCTGTCCATAAGCCACAGGCGTCGAGTCTGAGTCCGCCGCCTGCCGTGCTCCGTGCCGCGGTGACTACGGCATCGTGGGGTGCGGTTTGTTTAAGTCGAGCGGAGCTAATACTTTTAAAACCAGTTCAGTGGAAAACGTGAGTGCAGCGACATGAAGCATCTGAGATATTGTGATTCTGCTCTGAGTGTCGTTGGTGAGACGCCGTCTTCTGTCACAGGTTTGGGAATAAACCACAGACGGAGAAGGCACCGCAGACGGCGAGGCTTCGAGCCAAAGTCCTGAGCCCTCACATGAGGCGACCGAGCCAAAGTCCTGAGCCCTCACATGAGGCGACCGAGCCAAAGTCCTGAGCCCTCACATGAGGCGACCGTGCCGTGCTTCAGGGGCGCGGTGGGCCCCGGCGTGAGCACAGCCTAAAGCTGCGTCGCATGCATTTCTTCGTGTTCTTCGTGT
The DNA here is from genome assembly GCA_020698575.1 of Bostrychus sinensis. Classification (NCBI taxonomy): domain Eukaryota; kingdom Metazoa; phylum Chordata; class Actinopteri; order Gobiiformes; family Eleotridae; genus Bostrychus; species Bostrychus sinensis. The sequence continues at coordinate 36,191,618 of CM036246.1, read as the reverse complement.
TCTTCGTGTTCTTCGTGTTGTGTGCAATGTTCAAAACAAACCAGCATCTTCCTCTGCACATTCTCTCTTCCACCTGTCTGCCTCACACCTGCGCGTCCTGCTAGAGCGCCCCCTAGAGGCCATTAGCCTGTAAAAATCTATAAATTAGCGGCATCGTTGTCTAGGCCGCAGGCTTCAAAGCGTGTGAAAATATAATATATAAAATATAATAATATAAAATATAAAATAGCGGCTTATAGTCCAGAAATTACGTTGTTTTTTTTACATGCTATGTGCCTTCAGAAACATTTAAAAACATTATTATGGTCTTGGACACGTCACTGACACCAACACTGATTCTGATGAATTCTTATTTTTTGGTCAAGGACAAAAAAAACAAAGAAATGTGACACTGGTTGCCTTTAGAAAAGTAAACAACATCAGCAACGATCTCCTCCACTTTTACTCAAACATTTCAATAAACTCCAGTTCTCATCATAACAATCACATTTCCAACGTTTCAGAGACCGGGTCAGGGTCCAGACCAGAGTCCGGGCTCTGGTCTGGACCCTGACCCGGTCTCAGCAGAACCTGGACCGAGCTAAAGGAAAAAGAACAGAGTGCAGTACCAGAGCGGACAGGGAGGGGGCAGACTGTCCCAGGGTGTGGCCTCTCATCCTCAGCAGGTCTCCCTCTGAGGGTCCTGGTCCTGGTCCTGGTCCTGGTCCTGGTCCTGGTCCTGGTCCTGGTCCAGAGGAGAGCTGGCTGTGGAGGCTGCAGGACAGAGGCAGCAGCTGTTTACCTGAGGAACACAAACAAACAAACAAACAAACTGCTCAGAGTCTGGCTAAAGTTTTTATTTTAAACTCAACTTCAAGAAAACAAAAATAAAAATCTGCCTGCTTTTAAAATACAAAATAAATATAAAATACAAATACATTCAATATAAATTACATTGACTTATTTTACTATATATTTTATGTTCAAAAATAAACTTAAAAAACAGTTTAAACTCATAATAAATGTAACAATATGTGATTTAAGCTGTGCTGATGATTATCAGAAGTATACTCAGGATGATAATAGCACACTTTGTACTAAATGTGCTTAAAATTAGACAGAAGTAGTTTAGTTTATTTTCCCCTGGGTAGTCACGCTCGGCCATGAAAATGTAAATTATTATTTACATAAACATATTTATATATTCACAAATAAAACTAAGGTCAGTAATTTTACTTCAAAATTATTTTAATTTTTAATGCCTGTTTTTAAAGCCATTTAAGGCCTTCATTTTTACAAAATCATCCCTCAGCGGGGGCCATTGTTAGGGGTGAGAGTGGACTCAGTGGGGGCCATTGATGGGGGTGAGAGTGGACTCAGTGGGGGCCATCGATGGGGGTGAGAGTGAACTCAGTGGGGGCCATTGATGGGGGTGAGAGTGGACTCAGTGGGGGACATCGATGGGGGTGAGAGTGAACTCAGTGGGGGCCATTGATGGGGGTGAGAGTGAACTCAGTGGGGGCCATCGATGGGGGTGAGAGTGGACTCAGTGGGGGCCACTGATGGGGGTGAGAGTGGACTCAGTGGGGGACATCGATGGGGGTGAGAGTGAACTCAGTGGGGGCCATTGATGGGGGTGAGAGTGGACTCAGTGGGGGCCACTGATGGGGGTGAGAGTGGACTCAGTGGGGGCCATTGATGGGGGTGAGAGTGGACTCAGTGGGGGCCATTGATGGGGGTGAGAGTGGACTCAGTGGGGGACATCGATGGGGTGAGAGTGGACTCAGTGGGGGCCATTGATGGGGGTGAGAGTGGACTCAGTGGGGGACATCGATGGGGGTGAGAGTGAACTCAGTGGAGGCCATTGTTGGGGGTGAGAGTGGACTCAGTGGGGGCCATTGTTGGGGTGAGAGTGGACTCAGTGGGGGCCATCGATGGGGTGAGAGTGGACTCAGTGGGGGCCTTTGTTGGGGGTGAGAGTGGACTCGGTGGGGGCCATTGATGGGGTGAGAGTGGACTCAGTGGGGGCCATTGATGGGGTGAGAGTGGACTCAGTGGGGGCCATTGTTGGGGGTGAGAGTGGACTCAGTGGGGGCCATTGATGGGGGTGAGAGTGGACTCAGTGGGGGCCATTGATGGGGGTGAGAGTGTACTCAGTGGGGGCCATCGATGGGGGTGAGAGTGGACTCAGTGGGGGCCATTGTTGGGGGTGAGAGTGGACTCAGTGGGGGCCATTGTTGGGGGTGAGAGTGGAGTCAGTGGGGGCCATTGTTGGGGTGAGAGTGGACTCAGTGGGGGCCTTTGTTGGGGGTGAGAGTGGACTCAGTGGGGGCCATTGTTGGGGGTGAGAGTGGACTCAGTGGGGGCCATCGATGGGGTGAGAGTGGACTCAGTGGGGGCCACTGATGGGGTGAGAGTGGACTCAGTGGGGGCCATTGATGGGGTGAGAGTGGACTCAGTGGGGGCCATTGATGGGGTGAGAGTGGACTCAGTGGGGGCCATTGATGGGGTGAGAGTGGACTCAGTGGGGGCCATTGATGGGGTGAGAGTGGACTCAGTGGGGGCCATTGATGGGGTGAGAGTGGACTCAGTGGGGGCCATTGTTGGGGGTGAGAGTGGAGTCAGTGGGGGCCATTGTTGGGGGTGAGAGTGGAGTCAGTGGGGGCCATTGTTGGGGGTGAGAGTGGACTCAGTGGGGGCCTTTGTTGGGGGTGAGAGTGGACTCAGTGGGGGCCATTGTTGGGGGTGAGAGTGGACTCAGTGGGGGCCTTTGTTGGGGGTGAGAGTGGACTCAGTGGGGGCCTTTGTTGGGGGTGAGAGTGGACTCAGTGGGGGCCATTGTTGGGGGTGAGAGTGGACTCAGTGGGGGCCATTGTTGGGGGTGAGAGTGGACTCAGTGGGGGCCATTGTTGAGGAAGATGAGGAGCATAATCCAGTCCATCCTCAACAACAGCAGGATCCTCTCCCTGAGACTGTGGCTGCTCAGAGACGCAGTGGCAGTGATCCTCTCTCTGCGCTGCAGGACCGAGAGGTTCAGGAGATTGTTTCTTCCTGCTGCTGTCAGACTGTTAAACAGCTCTGGCTAATGTGGACTTTATTACTATCGATAGTAACTTTATAACTATTTATTCACTTATTTATTATAAATGTGTTTTTATGCTGGTTTTGAATGATTCTTAGATTTGTGTTTCTTGTTTGATGTGTGCTGCCGGACAATGTGAATTTCTCCTTATGGGGATGAATAAACCTGATCAATAATGCCAGGTAGCTCCTGTAAAGCGCCCCCTGGCTGCGAAACACTGCCCTACATCACAAATGTTCCTGCTCCTTTCTCTTGGCTTCCTTTTCTGATCCAGGACCCAGGACAGTTAAGTCTCTGACCCAGGACCCAGGACAGTGAAGTCTCTGACCCAGGACCCAGGACAGTGAAGTCTCTGACCCAGGACAGTGAAGTCTCTGACCCAGGACAGTGAAGTCTCTGACCCAGGACAGTGAAGTCTCTGACCCAGGACAGTGAAGTCTCTGACCCAGGACAGTGAAGTCTCTGACCCAGGACAGTGAAGTCTCTGACCCAGGACAGTGAAGTCTCTGACCCAGGACAGTGAAGTCTCTGACCCAGGACACTGAAGTCTCTGACCCAGGACAGTGAAGTCTCTGACCCAGGACAGTGAAGTCTCTGACCCAGGACCCAGGACAGTGAAGTCTCTGACCCAGGACAGTGAAGTCTCTGACCCAGGACAGTGAAGTCTCTGACCCAAGACAGTGAAGTCTCTGACCCAGGACAGTGAAGTCTCTGACCCAGGACAGTGAAGTCTCTGACCCAGGACAGTGAAGTCTCTGACCCAGGACAGTGAAGTCTCTGACCCAGGACAGTGAAGTCTCTGACCCAGGACAGTGAAGTCTCTGACCCAGGACCCAGGACAGTGAAGTCTCTGACCCAGGACCCAGGACAGTGAAGTCTCTGACCCAGGACCCAGGACAGTGAAGTCTCTGACCCAGGACAGTGAAGTCTCTGACCCAGGACCCAGGACAGTGAAGTCTCTGACCCAGGACCCAGGACAGTGAAGTCTCTGACCCAGGACCCAGGACAGTGAAGTCTCTGACCCAAGACAGTGAAGTCTCTGACCCAGGACAGTGAAGTCTCTGACCCAGGACAGTGAAGTCTCTGACCCAGGACAGTGAAGTCTCTGACCCAGGACAGTGAAGTCTCTGACCCAGGACAGTGAAGTCTCTGACCCAGGACAGTGAAGTCTCTGACCCAGGACAGTGAAGTCTCTGACCCAGGACAGTGAAGTCTCTGACCCAGGACAGTGAAGTCTCTGACCCAGGACAGTGAAGTCTCTGACCCAGGACAGTGAAGTCTCTGACCCAGGACAGTGAAGTCTCTGACCCAGGACACTGAAGTCTCTGCGAGTGCACTGGGTGACTTTGGTCTGTCAGGCTCTGCTTGGCTTGGTTCCTTCGTACCTTTGCTGTCTTCTTTAAAGAACCAGCAGTCATTACGCCTTGTGCTGCAGAGACATTTATCCCCTGCATGTTCCTCGTGTTAGGACTGAATTTGGGAAACAATCCTTCAGTTTTTCTGCCCCCTCTGCTTGCAACTCTCTCCAAATTAAACTAAAAATGCCTGAACTTGTTTCATTTAGAACTTTCTGTTCCTTTCTGTGTTCGAGACAACGACGAGTCCGTCAGTCAGTGCTGTGTTTTTAATTTTTTACTGTAAAATAATGCACTTTGTATCATTTGCACTTTAACATCTTTTTTTTACAACTATCACACTTTTTGTCTGACTGTTTACATTTATTTCACTTTATAACATCAGATTGTTTTGTTGCACTTTAATTTTAATATAGTATTGTTTCTAATCTAATTGTTTATGTTCATATATTGTTCTCATGTTTGGTGACGTGTGCTGGATGTTTTTACCTGGTTAAATAAAAATAAAAATAAAATGACTTCCTGCTGGTTCAGAGCCTGAGGATTATCTGAATTATGGCTCTCACATCACGCCGTTTGTGAAGAATCTAACCCAGATTATAACCAGATTAAGACTACGTCCCCTGGTAAACCCCAGCCCTGGGGGGGCGGGGTGAAGGGACGCAGGGGGCGGGGCCTAAGCGCTCAGCGCAGGCGAGTGCTCTCCTGCAAATGTTAGCTCTCTGCTCAACAGCTGCCCCTGAAACAGCGCTGAAGGATTAGCAACACACAGCTAACGCCGCTAAAGTTCTCCCTCCTGGCTCCTTTAGGGTTTTTCAAATTTATTTTTACTCTCATTCTGTCATTTTGTATGAAATATTCTCCTGTCACAGATAAAAACCTCTCTCTCTTCCTCTCAGTCTTTAAGTCCCATTGACCCCCATTAAAATCACTTATTTTCCCTCTGCTGCCGTTCCAATACAGAAAAGTTAAATCCTGTTCATTCCTCTGTGACTCTGTCAGTCAGAGGTAAACAATACACAAACAAAAACATCACCACCAGATCCACTTGTAAACAAACTGCATTTTGAGCTAAAAATATTAAAATGAATTCACTTTTGCTCTCTGTGATGAGGACAGGGGTTAATCAAAAAACAAACATGATTTATATTTTTAAATGTGACCCAGACCTAAAAAGGCTGTGTAACCCAGGTGACAAATCCTGCTTTTTGCATCTTTTCCATGCATTCTCTAAACCTCGAGTTTTTCCCATGAAGTCACGCGAGTTAGCCAGCCAATCATCCGCTATTTTCGGTGTTGTCACGCGGTCATGTGACGCGGCGTGGCCTATCGCGTGCTTTTATTGGGCCGCTGTGATTCAGTTTGATGAGGTGCAGTGGGGAAGCTGGATGAGAACTGGAGCTCCGGTTTGTTCATGGTACTGTCGCACTTTTATCACTTTATTCCACTTGACATTTAGTGCAATGCGTATTATTTTGTAGGAGCCTTCTGTTGCGCCCCGTGTCTGATCGAAAGGGTCCGCGTGTGAGGCGTAGTCCGCGTAATTGGTGAGTGTTTGTCTGCTAGCATTAGCTTAGCCGCCGCCATGTTTTTGTATGGGCGCGGTTAGCACACCTTACACGGCAAACTTTATGCCTGTTTCAGTCTAATTCAATTTGCATTGTTAGATTAAAATGTTAAATGTCTGCACATCCACTGTGTGGACACACACACGGGTAACAATATTTATTTCAGGTATTTTGAAGTGCTTTTGTTAATTGGTTTCAACTGTGATCATGATCACCTGAGCACTTTAGCTTTACTCTTTTTTTTAACTTTAAATGCATTTTGATAAAGTGGGTATGCTACAGCTAATCTAGCCTTGTATGAAATATGAATACTATATGTATTGCTGTACTATTTTCTAGTGTTCAATTATTTGCTGGGGTGCACGGCTCTCGCCTCCCAGCAGGGAGATCATGGGTTCGAGGCCGACCAACAACCATCACAGATCTCTCTGGGTGGAGTCTGCAGGTCCTCCCACCGTCCAAACACATGAGTTGGTGAAGTGGTGACTCTAAATGTCCCCTAGTGAATGAATGTGAGAGTGAATGGTTGTCTGTCTGTGTTCGTCTCTGTGTCAGCCCTGAGACTGGCCCCTGTCCAGGCTGGGCCCCGCCTACGGCCCAAAGTTACTGGGACAGGCTCCAGTCACCTGTGACCCCTAACGGGAATAAGCGGTAGAAAATGAATGAATGAATTATTTGATTTAGAAGTATGTATGGTGCAAATAGTGCTATATTTTTGTGAGATTTGTGTAGCTTATATGTTAGTGGGATTCCTTTATTAGCTTGATTTGTTGAAACTTTTTTTTTTGGAACCCGATGGCGAGCTGAAGGAGCAGGCCTCATGCCGACAGAACCCAATGAACTGAGTCAACTGCAGAGCTGCAGCTCTCCTGCCGGGCCAGTAGGGGGCTCCTGGTAGCCCATTAAAACTCTCACCCCCCACTCACTCACATGCCCATTGCCCACAGATTTATGAACAAGTCTCTACACAAACTCTGAATGCACTCACCTCCCTCTGGACCCTGGTCAAACCCAGACGTGGCTTTAATGAACTGTGGGCAGGGCAAGGTGGGTTTTTGAGGTCAGCCTTGGCACAATAATTTTATTGGACTTTTAAAATTGTGCAACTGCTGGTGCTACTGACTCACGATTTGCTGCACTGTCAATAATTCATTGCTGTGTTTGTCTTGAATTTGTCAACCGAGTTCACTGCTGAACTTTTGTAAATATTTATTTGGCCGTTCCCTCTCAGTTGTCCAGGGTTGTTGCATGTTTGTTTACTATTTGT
>CM036246.1:36169367-36174367 GCA_020698575.1 Bostrychus sinensis | reverse complement strand
TACAGTACTACAGACTGCAGTACTGATGTAGTACTCTGTATGTGTACAGTACTACAGACTGCAGTACTGATGTAGTACTCTGTATGTGTACAGTACTGATGTAGTACTCTGTATGTGTACAGTACTACAGACTGCAGTACTGATGTAGTACTCTGTATGTGTACAGTACTACAGAGTGCAGTACTGATGTAGTACTCTGTATGAGTACAGTACTACAGACTGCAGTACTGATGTAGTACTCTGTATGTGTACAGTACTACAGACTGCAGTACTGATGTAGTACTCTGTATGTGTACAGTACTACAGACTGCAGTACTGATGTAGTACTCTGTATGTGTACAGTACTGATGTAGTACTCTGTATGTGTACAGTACTGATGTAGTACTCTGTATGTGTACAGTACTACAGAGTGCAGTACTGATGTAGTACTCTGTATGTGTACAGTACTACAGACTGCAGTACTGATGTAGTACCCTGTATGTGTACAGTACTACAGACTGCAGTACTGATGTAGTACTCTGTATGTGTACAGTACTGATGTAGTACTCTGTATGTGTACAGTACTACAGACTGCAGTACTGATGTAGTACTCTGTATGTGTACAGTACTGATGTAGTACTCTGTATGTGTACAGTACTACAGACTGCAGTACTGATGTAGTACTCTGTATGTGTACAGTACTACAGACTGCAGTACTGATGTAGTACTCTGTATGTGTACAGTACTACAGACTGCAGTACTGATGTAGTACTCTGTATGTGTACAGTACTACAGACTGCAGTACTGATGTAGTACTCTGTATGTGTACAGTACTACAGACTGCAGTACTGATGTAGTACTCTGTATGTGTACAGTACTACAGACCGCAGGAGTCTGGGTGCAGGTTGGTTCTTGTCACATTCCTGTTTTAAACTTTGTGATAAAACTCAAACAGCTGTTTCTGCAGAGACTCAGACCTCAGCCAGGTCTCGGCCCCGAGCCCGAGTCCGGGCCTCGGCCCCGAGCCCGAGTCCGGGCCTCGGCCCCGAGCCCGAGTCCGGGCCTCGGCCCCGAGCCCGAGTCCGGGCCTCGGCCCCGAGCCCGAGTCCGGGCCTCGGCCCCGAGTCCGGGTCTCGGTCCTTGACAGAGACACAAACACTAACAGAAGAGATTTGATAAAAGCCACTGGAGAAAAGTGCTGCCAAACACGACACTGAACACGACACTGAACACGACACCGAACACGTCACCGAACACGACACCGAACACGACACCGAACACGACACCGAACACGACACCGAACACGTCACCGAACACGACACCGAACACGACACCGAACACGACACCGAACACGTCACCGAACACGTCACCGAACACGTCACCGAACACGACACCGAACACGTCACCGAACACGACACCGAACACGACACCGAACACGACACCGAACACGTCACCGAACACGTCACCGAACACGACACCGAACACGTCACCGAACACGACACCGAACACGACACCGAACACGTCACCGAACACGACACCGAACACGACACCGAACACGTCACCGAACACGTCACCGAACACGTCACCGAACACTAGGGATGCACCGATACCGATACCAGTATCGGGTATCGGTACCGATACCATGTCCAAGTACTCGTATTCATAAAAGTGGCCCGATACCAACAACCGATACCACTACAGCGCTGGTACGTGACCTTCCCCTCTCAGCTGAGGAGTGAGAAACCTGTGGTTGGATTTTAAAGTGAACTGTATGGAGATAAAAGCAAAGCTGAGTTTACATTCTGCTCAACCAGACTTATCCCAAATCATACGTGAGTTTTAAAACTTAAGCTGTTGTCTTTTTGTTGTCCTAGTTGTCCCGAAAATTATATAAGCGCGAAGCAGTTGTTTTCTGATAAAGCTTAAGAAGTACCGTTGCTAATTGTGTTAGCTGCTGTGTTAGCTGCTGTATGTCTTGGCGAATCTCCGCTGGTTATGCGCAGATGCTCAATCTGTCTTTAAAAGCATTTTAGCGACTGAACAGAGGAGAATCTAAGCTTTAAAATGAGGTATAACATGTCCATATTGAGCAAATTTTAGCCGTGGTTAGCTGTGTTCAAACCTCTCTGTTGTGAAAATAACTTAGCATCACAGAGCGGGGATAGAGGCAAAAGGACGACAGTATGGGATGAATGAGATACAGCAGTGTGACTGTATAAACTATAAAGTAACCCCTATATAAGTACTCGTATCGGTACTCGGTATCAGCGAGTACTCAAATGGAAGTACTCGTACTCGTATCGGTTTGAAAAAAAGTGGTATCGGTGCATCCCTACCGAACACAACACCGAACACGACACTGAACACGACACTGAACACGACACTGAACACGACACTGAACACGACACTGAACACGACACTGAACACGTTACTGAACACGACACTGAACACGACACTGAACATGTCACTGAACACGACACTGAACACGACACTGAACACGACACTGAACACAGCACCGAACACGACACTGAACACGTCACTGAACACAGCACCGAACACGACACTGAACACGACACTGAACACGTCACTGAACACGACACTGAACACGACACTGAACACAGCACCGAACACGACACTGAACACGACACTGAACACGTCACTGAACACAGCACCGAACACAGCACCGAACACGACACTGATGTGCCGCAGAGCCACAGCTCTCAGATCAGACTCTGGAACAAAAACAGACTTTTCTCCACTGAGATTCACTTTCTGACTGAGCCAACCTGCAGAGTCTGTGTCTGTGTGAGTGATGTGTGTGTCTGTCTGTGTGTGTATCTGTGTGTGATGTGTGTGTCTGTGTGTTGTGTGTGTCTGTGTGTGTTGTGTGTGTATCTGTCTGTGTGTGTGTATCTGTGTGTGTGTATCTGTGTGTGTGTATCTGTGTGTGTTGTGTGTGTATCTGTGTGTGATGTGTCTGTGTGTGTTGTGTGTGTCTGTCTGTGTGTGTGTATCTGTGTGTGATGTGTCTGTGTGTGTTGTGTGTGTATCTGTGTGTGATGTGTGTGTGTGTATCTGTGTGTTGTGTGTGTCTGTCTGTGTGTGTGTATCTGTGTGTGATGTGTCTGTGTGTGTTGTGTGTGTCTGTGTGTGATGTGTGTCTGTGTGTTGTGTGTATCTGTGTGTATCTGTGTGTGTTGTGTATTTGTGTGTTGTGTGTGTATCTGTGTGTGTTGTGTGTGTATCTGTGTGTGTGTCTGTGTGTGTATCTGTGTGTTGTGTGTATCTGTGTGTGTTGTGTGTGTATCTGTGTGTGTGTCTGTGTGTGTTGTGTATCTGAGTGTTGTGTGTGTGTCTGTGTGTGTATCTGTGTGTTGTGTGTATCTGTGTGTGTTGTGTATCTGTGTGTTGTGTGTATCTGTGTGTATCTGTGTGTGTGTGTGTATCTGTGTGTGTGTTGTGTGTGTATCTGTGTGTGTTGTGTGTGTGTCTGTGTGTGTATCTGTGTGTGTTGTGTGTATCTGTGTGTGTTGTGTGTATCTGTGTGTGTTGTGTGTGTGTCTGTGTGTGTATCTGTGTGTTGTGTGTATCTGTGTGTGTTGTGTGTATCTGTGTGTGTTGTGTGTATCTGTGTGTATCTGTGTGTGTTGTGTGTATCTGTGTGTGTTGTGTGTATCTGTGTGTATCTGTGTGTGTTGTGTGTATCTGTGTGTGTTGTGTGTATCTGTGTGTATCTGTGTGTGTTGTGTGTATCTGTGTGTGTTGTGTGTATCTGTGTGTATCTGTGTGTGTTGTGTGTATCTGTGTGTGTTGTGTGTATCTGTGTGTATCTGTGTGTGTTGTGTGTATCTGTGTGTATCTGTGTGTGTTGTGTGTATCTGTGTGTGTTGTGTGTATCTGTGTGTATCTGTGTGTGTTGTGTGTATCTGTGTGTGTTGTGTGTATCTGTGTGTTGTGTGTGTGTGTTGTGTGTATCTGTGTGTGTTGCGGTTCATTAAGTGTGCATTAGTTCCAGGTCGGTCTCTGTCACAGTGAGGTCAAACTCTCAGCCTCTGTCCTGGTGTAATGTTTAACTACAGACACTCAGAGAGCGCTCCTGTTCTCTCTGGACCTGGACCAGGACCAGGACCAGGACCTGGACCTGGACCAGGACCAGGACCAGCCCTTACTGGTCTGCAGCTGTCCCACTTCTAACCCAACAGCAGACAGAGGAGGAGACGTCCTGACCTCTGACCCTGCTGCCTCTGCTCAGTACCTGCCCCGCCCCCTCCGCCCCGGGACGCCGTACCTGCCCCGCCCCCTCCGCCCCCTCCGCCCCGGGACGCCGTACCTGCCCCGCCCCCTCCGCCCCGGGACGCCGTACCTGCCCCGCCCCCTCCGCCCCGGGACGCCGTACCTGCTGCACCGCCTCTCCGCTGCTCAGCTTCCTCTTGTTCTTGTTCTCGCAGGTTTTCCTCATGTTTCTGTTGTTCCTGCAGCAGTGACCCCGCTCTGACCCGGGTTTACCCGCTCTCTCTGACCCGGGTTTACCCGCTCTGACCCGGGTTGGAACAGCTCGGGCACAGCTCTCACGCGCGGCTCTCAGGCTTCATGTCCAGCTGATTTTCGGAGTGATTTCCTTCCTGCAGACTCTGCTAACCCTGAGCCAGACTCGGGCAGCGCATCAGGGGGAGCTGCGGAGCTAGCGTCCGCCGTGTCCCGCCGCTGCTAACCCGGGTCCCGCCGCTGCTAACCCGGGTTAAACTCCGGGCTAAAGCCGCTCCCGGGGCACTTTAGGAGGGAAAGCGTCAGAATCCGCGCGGCTCTGCGGGGTTCATCCTGGATCCTGCGCTGACAGCCGACGCTTCCTCTGAGTTGGACTCACTCCGCTCCGGAGCACGGCGCCGAGCGGAACACGGCGCTTCCTGCGTCTGAGGGCGACGTGATGACGCAGCGACGTCAGGGCGAGCACGTACCAGGAAATGAAATAAACCAGAGACAAAGAGGACTTTTTAAGTCAACAAAACACTGGTAAATAATCA